>BQNB010046046.1:0-21856 GCA_026074375.1 Tanacetum coccineum | reverse complement strand
CAAAGAGAACTTATTTAAGAACCAAAACAGATGAAGCCTAGACTACATTAAGCTGAATTAAGCTGAAAATAACAAAAAAACAACAAGGACTAGCTGCAATACATCAGCATATATGGCTTTTAAAAACTACATACTAATTTTCCTATTAGACAATGCAAGAAACAATAAGCTAAGAAATTAAACTAACACCTTAAAACAGATGAAGAATCATGCTTAGTAAAGCCAACTAAATCATAAAAAGCAAATTCAAACAGCTTATTAAGCCAATAAACTAAAAATACCAGCTGTGCCAAACATCCCTTTATAATTTCTAAATTCTCTTTTAAGCTGAAAAAGTCCTTATAAGCTCTCATTTTTCAAAAACAGATTAATGCCTAAGTTCACTAAGATCAAATAAGCAAATTTTAACAACTAATAAGCCCTAAATAATAAGCTAATTCAAATAAGCTGTTTAGACTAAATAATGACAGATTTGCATTTACTCAATACTAAACTTAAACTGAACTACAATCTAGAGGCATAAGATCTATTAAGCTACTAGATGATATAATAAGCACAAATTATAAGCAAATAAGCAAGAAATAAGCAGATAAACAATAAGCATGTAAAGTAAGCTAAAAAGAGTAAAATGAAGTGTACCTTAATCCCTTGCTCAAAACAAGGATAAAATTTGCTTTTTCAAGCTTAATCTACAAGCTCAGCTTATGAAAATAAGCTGTAAAAGACCCATAAGCCCTTCCAGGATTGGCTTATCATCCAAATTAAGCTAGAATTCATACACCTTAACCAATAACTTTTTGTAACTGAATAACCAACTCAAATAAGCTCAGGAAAGCTTATTTGAGCTGTAAAGCTTAGTATAGACAAATTTAGCTTAAGAGAGCTTATTGAGCTTATTTAACCATAATTCAAAATTTTGCACAAATGAAAAGATTAATTCAAAACAGATTTAATCCAAAGAAAACTTTTATTAATAATCATAAAATCGTTACAATACTGTGAAAAAGAAAGATTACAAATAAGCACTAAAATAAGCTACTCCTACTCCTACTCTAGATGATCTCTAGCTGTGTGATATGTCCTCTTTATATAGGAGAGGAACGAAGCTTCTAGGCTCTAGGACGCTCCCCCACTTCTAATCTTGGCCCTTCAATGTTTGTTTGCCCTCCACGCATTTGATCTTGACCGTTGATTTGCTGCCACTTCTCTAAACCAATCAAAATGCTTGGGATCGCCAAGCTGTCATTCCATTTGACATTACTGCTTACGTCATATGAGCTTCTAGAAAGGATTGGAGAGCGAGTGAGAGCATGATTGTTTACCCTGGTGTGTTGTAAAAATGGAGGGAAATGGGTGAAAGAGGTAGGGCTACAGTAAATTTGACTTGTGGGTTTGACCCGTGTTTATACTCGTTTGACTAGGACTAAAGGGGTTTGGGCTTTTGCTTATGTTTTGGGCCAGTATGAATAATAGAAAGGATTTGGGCTTATGGTTTAGAATAATAGCGTTAAGTATGGTACTGGGCTGACCCGACCCATTAAGTGGGTCCGGGTTGGTCCGTGAAAGACGGTACGCCTTTGGCTTCGGATTTTCACGCTCTTTTCAATCTCGTGCCCGGTTTTGTCCATTTTAACCTTGTTTTTGTCCTTTTCTTGATATTCAATACCTGCACAACAATAAACATAAAAACACACATATACAATGCATTTTTCTATGTTTTTGGTCTTTTTGGGTTCGTTTTTCATGGTAAAAGGTATATGTAAAATAGCACATACCATTAACCATCCTCGTTTATTACATGAAATCACGAAATCGATTGCAAGACAATAAGAATATTCATCCAATTGCAAATCACACTTGTAATAATGATGTTTCATTGAGTCTAAGTGTTCAAATGTCTGTGTTATTAGCTATCGTCAAATTATGCATGCTAAACTTAACACACTCTAAGTAGGATTAACGACTTATGAATTTCCATCAGGAAACTCATAAGTACTCCAACTTGATAAGCAAGACCTGGATGTCATTTCTGAAAGTTCAAACTGAGAACCCTTATAACTTATATAAGCTTCTCGATAAATAACTTAATGTCAACTCCATCTCTCAAATTATGGGAAAATGATCCTTGCCCAAATTTTGCACCTCCATAGATCAATGGATCCTACGTCCTAGATCCATCTTCGGTTTAGGTAGATCCACCCTATGGCATCAGATTTAAACATCTTCCTTTTGTAAATCTCTTGTTTAAAAGTCTAACATACATGCAACTACCTTTAGTAAAGCTTCATTATTTCTACAAAGAGACATTCACAAGATCTTTAAAAAAAAAAAAAATAAAAAAAGTCCTAACAATAGATGATAACTAAACTTTAGTTAATCATCATTTATTTCTACAAAGAAACAAACACAAGATCTATTGGTGCATTCTTTGAACACTCTCAATACTATACATTACACATTGTCACTCTTAAGCATACTCTAGGTCCTAGATGACTCATTCTTTCTTAAACTTACAACAACTTGCTTTCTCTCTCATTCAACCCTAGAATTCCACATATCTTGATTAAGATTATGTGAACTAGAATTAAAACATGTTAGTTGAGTCATATTAGGCCCAGTATGAAAAGACAATACAAATTTTATCTTTGCTACACTTTATTAGGCAAATATAGGAATTCTATTTTGTCTAACATGAGAATGAGTACTGGAGAACCTATTGCACTAAAATTTAATTTGACCTAACGGTTAAATTGCTTCCAGTAGTGAAGTTGGGTTTGTGGTATAACCCGTAAAAATGGTCTTGTTTAGCCTGAATTGAGCACCACTGGTGATAGTCTCATATTCATTGTGTAATTTGATTAAATGGCTTTTCCTAAATATTCCTAATGATAGTCTACATTGATGGACTTTATGTTAGCCTTAAAATATATTAACTTATACAGAATTACATTAGTTATTATTAGCCGGATATGCAAGGACTAGAAATGACATTATAGGATAGTATGGCATATCCAATGCTATAAATACCCCTCCTATACTTCCATAGGAGGGTAAGGAAAACATTTGTAACATTTCACAAGGTGTGTGTGTGTGCTCTTTCTCTCTCTAAAACACACACATCTTCCCTTTTTTCTCTCTAATCTAATATGGCTTACTTTCTATTCTTTCCCTCCTGACCTCCGGATCGTTGTTTTGTTAGTGAATATTACAAGTTAACAACTGGTAGCAGAGCCTAGGAGCATTTTGTGTTTGTGTTTAGGTTGATTCATGGCTTAGAAGGATCATTTTTGAGCTATATATTATGTGGAAACTAGAAGGGGGGTTGAATAGTTTACCGGTTCTTTTTTGTTTTAAAAGTTTGCTTTCAAAAATGTTTAGATTCGAGTTGTATGTTTAATCAACCAACAATATGAACAAACAATTGCTATCTAAACTATGCCTAAATAACAATAACAATAATAAGTAAAGAGATAAGGAAAGGAGCAATCAAACCAAGACGTTAAGATTTTATAGTGGTTTGGCTACGAAGCTCCCCTTCACCCTAATCCACTCCCCGGGTATCCTACTCGAGATTTTACTATGTCAACAAGCTCCCTTTAAGCGGAGAAAACCGTTTACACGTCGCTTACGTTATTTTCCGACACTAAGCTAAATGTCGAGTCATAATCTCAGCTAGAACCAATCTACCACTTCACAAGATATACACACTCATAAGATCTACACAATCGGATCTACACAATATCTAAATCACACAAATACACGAGATAAATACAATAGAGATTTGGAACTTAGAAGAAGAGAGGAGAGATCACTAATCAACACTTCGTTTCTTGGCGAATACGAGTGTTCTTCTCTTGCACTTGATAGAGAGGAGAGATGAGATGAAGAAGATAAGATTAGATCACTTGAAACAAGATCTAAGAATGTTAGTGATCAAGATTTTTAGTGAGAGAAAGAACTAAAAAATTTCGTGCAAAGAGGAATATTTTTCTGCTGGGAATGGAGCAGTATTTATAGACAGGAAATCCCAACGGTAACTGGAGGCGGTCCCGGCGGCCCCATATATATATGGGGGCCACCAGGCCTATAAGGGGGCCGCCCCTAGACTCCGCTCCTGTTTTTGTCTTTTTGTGGTGAATGTTGTATCTGCTATGGAACCTTCCATTATGGGGAAAAAATTTGAAATTCAAGTTTTAAGTTTTTAATAAAACTTTTCTTTTAATTAGAAAATATTTTGTAAATGTATTTTTGAGAAAATACTTTTGTAGAATTAAAAGTGAGGTTTAAGAGAAAAATATTTTCTTGATCACTAATCATGCTTAATGATTTTGTTTATCCATACCTTAAGTGATCACTAATCTTAGAAATGAAATTTCACACTTAATAATTTTTGAACGTTTATTTTTATCGTAAACGTTTTTACATTTTGTTATTATCAAAACAATGAGAGGTCGAAAAATATAAATAACGTTTTTAGACATTATTTGTATTAACAATCTCCCCCTTTTTGATGATGACAAAATATAAACTCATTTTAAATAAAATTAAAGGTTTCAAATTATTAATGAGTTTTGTTCCATTTCTCCCCCTTTTTGTCGAATCCAAAAAGGATAATCGTCGAATTGTAGAGGTGAGAAAGAAATCGACGATATCAAGACTCCCCCTTGATGTGAGCTCCCCCTCGTTTGGGGCACCAAGGGATCGATCTTACGAAATTTGTTTGCTACAAAACAAGGTTAGAAGTACAAGTGCAAGACAAATATCTCATAAACATAACACCATAGTTATGCATGCATTTCAACCATAAAGAAATTTCATTCAACACATAGTAGATCAATACCATAGTAGTATGATCATTACAAGACAAGGTAAACATAAATTAAGACATAAAGCATAAACTAGTTAAATCTTGAATTATAGTAGATGCCATAATCAAAAGTTGGTCGTTCGATTATTTGGGTAGGTTAATTTCAACTTCTAATGATTCCTCTCTTTCTTAATAGTCACTTCTCACTTCTAGTAGTCGTCTCAACTTCTAATAAGTATTATCTTCCTTTAACGTTTTTTCTCTCACGTCTAAAACCATTTCTTTCTTCTCTTTTAATAGTCTAGTTAACTATATAATTCCCAAGTTCCCAATTCCCCCCTTCCTATATCCCTTGACAACTTAAATATTTCTTCGAACTATTTAAGTATTTTGCGAAATGCAAAATGTCACTTCTCCTTCGCTAAAACTTACCATTTCCAAAAAGTTAAGAACATAAAGAAGATATTCAATCTCAAGTGTTATCGATTCACCACATTGTTGAGTCCCTCTCATATACTTACACCAACATGAAAAACTACCTACCCTTTTCACATCCCAACTTTGTTTCCTTAATAATTGTCAACCAACAAAACACCAGATACAAGACCTTTGAAGATACCCCAAATCATTTACCTTTGGCTACGATAGGATACATATGCACATCAATTGTTAGTGCAAAGATATCATCAATCTTTTCTATCAACCTCAGATCGTCAACACATTCCTTATTTAGTATCGCTCATCCTTTCCCACTTCTCGTGCTCTATTGATGAATCATTTTCAAATTCACATCCAAGACACATCGTCTCCATCCTCCCCTCGTCTTATATTTTCTTTTTAATAATATAAATCCATGTAAAGTATAATAAATATTTTGACATATTTAGATTTTCGCCAAGATTTTAAATGTATATTCCATTCTACATGATTAACGAGTACGGGAAGGTGTGAGGTGGAAAGAAGGAGAGGGGGAGAGGTGTGGGGTAGGGGAGTGAAAGGTACAAAAAGGTAAAAAAGATAGGAGTTGGGGGTGGGGATGGGGTTGGATAGCTCCTAATTGGGGGCAAGTAGAGTATTTAAGTGGATATTAGTTTGATTGATGTAATTTGTAGGGAGTGGATTTTGATTTTTCTTTGAACATTTTTTGAGTTTGTGTTGTTGCATATTTATGAGAAAAGTGTTAGATCACGAAGAGTCCACAGATGATCCATACTGTTTAAGGAACAAATCTCCGTATCAGTCTAACTGAATCATTAGTTATCTCTTCTAAACACATGAGTACTCGGGAGGGGGGGGGAATCGTTAGTTTGATTGATTCTTTTTGTGTTAGTCTTTGTAATTATATCATTTAGATTTTTGATTTTTTAACAATGATTGCAAGTGTCTATCTTTTAACTCTCATCTTAAAGTGTCATGACTTTAGAATACTATCACACTAAAATGCATTCTATTCTCCCAATAATAATTTTTGCTATAATATAGATATATATATATATATATAAATATTATATAATTTTTATATAATATACGAATATATAATATATATATATTTGGACTTGTCTGCTAACTTTATTTTGTAGCACGCTTCCATAGCTCGATTTCTTGGTGCTCCAAACAAGGAGGAGCATACACCGAGGGGGAGCACTTACAAGCATCCTACTCATTTAAATTGAATTCATCGAACGTCTTGAGTTTTGATGGTAATTTATTTGATCCATGGATCCGCTAGTCCTTTTCAAGGAATGTAATTATCATAGGGATGCAATAAGCAAGGGGGAGCTAGGAGATATGTGGTTAAATAGCATGGAGTTGGTTAAACCATGATGATAGAAGACTTCACTAGGAGAAGCAAGCTCACCTTTATAGAAGATAGGATTAGAGATTCTGTCCAAGTTACGAAGAAGGGCTCATCCATTACTCCAAATACTTTACCGTCATCTACTTCAAATTCACCCTTGAACCTTAAAGGAACAACACAATAACCTTTCCACCTTTATTTTTCACATCTTCTCCTTATAATTCAAACCTATATACTCAGAGCATGTACCCACTTCTCATGTCTTCTTTCTCTATACCTCAAACCTAAATCTCCAACCATAATCCACATTATACCTTTTTGCTTCGACAAAAAGGGAGAAGGGAGTGTTTAAACGAGTAACTTTTAAAACTTTAATATGTTGCTAATATTTACATTATTTTGTCATCATCAAAAATGGGGGGAGATTGTTATTGCCAAATATTATTATGAAATTAATCTATACGATCTCTTTATGTTTTAATGATGACAAACATGTAACTTGTAGTACATAACATAAAGTATGCAAGTTACTCGTAATCACAAATTATTAATGCATACATGCATCAACAACACCTCGATTGTCTCAATTCAGCATCAACACCGACATTTGTTTGTCACCAAAGGACGGTAAATCACATTAAGTATGTACAAACATATTAAACTTGTAAAGATTGATATTTGAGAAAAATCAGATATAATTTATGTATATCAAAACAAGCCCTAAAATGATGAAAATGTGCATAAATATGCTTGTATATGTGTGTTTTGTTGTTTGGTGATGTGTAGGTACGGATATTGCAAATATCACATGAAAACGGTCAAAACCAGACAAACACAGACACTGGGAAATGGAAAGAGTTGCTCTAAGAGCCGGACGTTATTGGATAGCAAAAAGGGACATCAAAATGATCAACCCTTGTTCAAACCCACAATAATGCCAAAACCCTCAAAATATCCTATAAGAATACCCTTAATGGAACACAACTTGTCACCAAAAGTTCTTAAAAACCCTAGACACCTGTTAGTCCCTTTTATTATATAAAGAAACTAACGTTTTGTTATCTCAAAACCAAAACCCTTTACCCTAAACCTTTTTAAACCCCAGCCCCAAAACAATTACCCATGGCCCATTTTCCTTAAATAAAAGCCCAAGTCAAAGGCCTTTTTCACTCAGTCAAACCCTCACTCAGTTAAACGAATAAAAAGAGAGGTAAAAATGGGCGGGAAAAATTGTTATTACTATTCACGTATTGTCCCAATTTTACCCAGCTCAAAATTACCTAACAAAAATGCAATTAACTTCTCAAATGACGTGGCCAGTAGATGCTAAGTACTAAGCTTCCATCTCAGCATCAAAAATTGTTCATCAGATGAGCTATGATTGGTCAATTTGGACAAGGGGGAATGACGCGTGGATTCAAACAAACATACCAAAGGGAAAATTTTGCACTAAAACTAGTGCAAATAAAACACACATGATCCAAAGAAGTGGGAGGATCTAATGATTGGAAAGAATGGAGGGTTCAGATTAAGAGGAGCGTCTAACAAACTTGAAGACCTAAAAGCATCTATCTATGCTATAAATAACAATTTCCTGCAATCTTCACAAAGGGAAGACAACTTTAAATAAAGAAGTAACTTATGAAACGTAGCTTATTGTATTTTTAGCTTAATGTCATTTAGTTTTTGTAATCTTCATTTAAAAAGTATTGTAAGAATCATTTATCATTAATAAAATTTAAATTTCCTTTAATCTTGTGTTGGAATTCATTTTTTTTAACTCACTAAGAGTATAAATGGATTAATAAGCTTTCAATTGATTTTTCTAATAAAGCCTCCAATAAGCTGTTTATTCGAACTTTTAGGTGGGTGGCGAGGAGGGGCGTAAGTTACTCTAATTAAGCACTTAAAATCTTAGCTGATGCTTATCTTTATTCAAAGTCACAATCAAATTTATCCGTAGCGAATGGAAGGGAAGTCAATAATGGAAGGACTTCCAGGACCCTACCAGCTTATCCTAGGATAAGCTGGAGCTTGTAGAGTAGCTCCTCGAGCTTTAATAAGCCTTGTTTAAGCTAAGATTTTAAATAACATAACACTTTCCTTTTTTTTATAGCTTATTTCTAACATCTTAGCATATAACTGCTATTTTTATTTTTTAAAAAAATTAACAGCTTATTGTTGCTTAGTTTAGCATATCAGAGCATTAATAAGTAGTTTGTTGCTTATTATGTTGATTGTTAGGTAAAAAAACTTAGTTTCATTAATTTGTCATAAAATTGTCATAAAAAACTAAAAGCTAGTTGCATAGTCCTGTTAGCTTAAAAGCTTCTAGCTTATATGTTTGTTTAGATCTGCTCATTAGTTTTGTATTTAGCTCTGCACTATCTGGTAATTAAGGATTTAAAGCCTGGAACTAAATGTATAAGCTGAAAAAGAGGTTTTACCAAGTTTTAAGAGGTGTTATTGGCACAAGGCAATACTAACTGAGTTTAGTACCTGGCGTTTGTTTTGATCATGTAATGAGTTCGCCAAAGGCTACATAGTCCTTATGGATCGAAGAGACATCAAAATAAATGTTTATAAGTGTAAGGAATCAAGGTTATTATATGTGATAGGTTTACAAATAGTATTTTACAAGTTTAAAAGGATATTATTTAGAATACGGTAAGCTTTAGATCAGTTCTATATAAGGATGATTATTTATCTTAATAATGTTTTTCCCAGCTATTTAACTTTGTCATTTTCAAACCTTCATTGTGGTATTTTATAAGTGTAGAATTCAAGTCCTTAGCCTGCACTTTCGGTTTTAAGCCTTGGTGAGTTTTCATAGTGTCAAACTGCACGAGTAAAAGAAACAGCCAAATGCTCTTTTTCAAATCAAAAATTAAGCAGGTTAAAAGGTTAAATTAGCTTTCTTTCAAATTTTGTGCACTAAGAAGTGTTGTAGGTTTACTGTTACATATGTATTTGAGTCTTAGTTTTGCATTAATAAAAGCTTATTATACGTTATCTTATTTAAGTTTACGAATCAGTAATGTTAGTCTATCAAAACTCATAAATTAAACTCAGCTCCTACACAGTACTAAAGCAGTTATTCAAAAAGTCTAATCTGTGTGGTCCATTAGATTTTCTAAAATAAATATAAATAAAAGTTGTTTCTAGTAAGCTCATATTTGTCACTAGTATAGGCTGGTACAATTACCCATTTTTCCATAAGGGTATCTATTTGCATTGTCTTTAAAAACAAGCTCAAAAGTTTGCATTGTTTTTGTTCTCTTTAGGGTGTATGGCAGTTTTAGAGACCAAATATGCTTTATTATTTCCTTTTACTTTTTATGCATTTTTTCCTTGAGCTTATTTCTTTACAAATTTTTTTCTTATAAGCATTAGGAAGTATATGCAGTTATACTTAGTTAATCAAGGTTTCGCTTATTCAGTTTTCTAGTAGTTAGTTTTTGATGAAAAAAGTCCAAAAAATTAGTTAAGTGAATCTGTCAACATATTTTATGCCATTTTCCACTTATTTTTTATTTTAAAAAAATTGTTAGTTGTTTACTATTTCAATAACAGTTTTGTTTTATTAAAGAGATTCAAAAAAAAAATAATAAAACAAGAGGCCGGGAATTCGAACCTAGTGACCTCTTCATAGCACCTACACGTCTCACAGGAACACACTACACACTAACCCTCTACTGCGCCCTTGGGGGACTTTTCTGTCATCTTTTCATTTCAAATTAAATTGTAAGGGTGGATTTGGTCCAGAGATTGCTTTACCTTCCGAGCTTTTTAGCTGAATGATTTCTCAGCTTTTTCGTTAAGCACTTTTTTCAATTCATAATTTAGTGCATAGGAACCTCAATTAGCATAGGTAAACTTTTCTAGTTTTGTCATTATTTTACCATCTTAGTCTTAAATTTGTAATAATATTTTTAGTTAATTTCTACTATTTAATTCAACTAAAAAAATAATAAAAAGTAAAAAAAATATATAATTCTTTTTTTTTTTGAAAAATTTTCTTTTTGGTCCATTTAGGATTTATAAAAATTAGGATTTCGCGTTCGTAGGGGGGGGGGGGTGGGGGGGGGGGGTGGGGGGGGGGGGGGGGGGGGTGGTGTGGGGGGTGGGGGGGGGTTTTAAATTTGCTTTAATTGTTTTAAAATGTCTGCGTTATTAAGAGATCCGTTTACGTTTTTGCCGTTTTTATTTTTAAATTGTTTTATATTTGTATACGGGCTTTTATCATGTTTAATTCGTTTTTAATTAGGTAGATTTTAGAAAAAAATTCCAAAAAGTATGAACCAATTTAAGTCATTGTCCCAAATTACAAACGAGGTACTTCAATATATAAATCTTTAAAGGAAAACGATCCCGGTAAACACATGACTTGTTTAAGACGTGTAGTATTTTAAAAAGATTTTTTTATCGGTTCAAATCTACCTTTGTCCTCATAGGGTAGTTTAAGGAAAAGATCTATACTAATGAATATTATTACGCGTAAATATAAACCATTATTACCGTACACCATAAAATGTGGGCCTCAGCCGTTGTGGAAAATAGCAAGCCTCAAGGCCATTCTAAAGCAAATTACTATCCGTGAATAGGGAGAACCTGCGTGCTTCGAAAATTACGCTTTTGAGAAATCAAAAATGACAAAAAAAATAAAAATTAAAAAAGAGAAAAAAAAATATTATTTAATTTAAGTAAAAGTAAAAGGATTATAAAAAAAAAAAACAAAAATATTTGCTCAATCGGATAGTTCTGATTTTTCCTTGTAGAATTCGTGAATATAAGAAATAAAATTTATTTAACCAAGTTGGAAAAAGAACACCAACAGTATAATACTTATGTAACTAAAGTATGTATCCATCAATAAGTTTCCCCTGAACCAAAGATTCAAAATTTTATTTACCGTTTTGTGTCCGACAAACGAAAAAGGTAGCACCACTTTTAATTGAAAATAGTTACTTTACTTAGATAGATTACCCTAGTTTCGTTGAATATACGGTAACAAAATATTTTTCTTTCTAATTTCATTTTAATTCATTGGTGTGTTTTGTTTTAGTGCAAAATGTGCACTAGAAATTCCAATTTTTCCAAATAAAGTGGAAACGTAATCATTCCGAGACTTCGAAATATAGGATTCGCTTCCAAACATAGTCAAACCCCGAGCTCGTACAATCTTAAAGGTTGCACCAAAGGCGGAACGTACAATGGAAATAGCTACTTCCGTGCACCCCGGAAGGGTATGAGAAGCTACGTTATACTGGAGAATTAATGCGTATACTTTTGTAATTAAGACGAATTTGTTACAACTGATTCAATGCTAACCCATTTCATCGGTTATTAGAGGGGAAAATCCCCATGCACATATAATAAGAATCAAAAGTTTAACCTCGAACATTAACGATAAAGGTGAAGAAGCCGAATGACGTAAGTAAAGGCAAATATGTTTTCCATAATTCGCTTGATGGAACGCAATGATTGTGGTACAAGAAAGAACCACCTAAATCGATCTTGGACTTGGGAGGTATCACGTAAAAAAAATTTTGTGAATCAATTTTTCCCATCCTTCGAAAACCACTCACTTAAAGAGTTTTAATGAAATTTCTTGTATAAGACACAAAAATTCGAGGTACTAAACTATCCTCAATTTCCCTAAAACCTTCACATCAACTCTCAAGGACCCCACGCCCTGAATATAAACGGCAGAACCCAAACAATATAAACATTAACACACTGAAAAAGCGATGACCCATCAATACACCTTAAATTCCGCGGCGGAGGATAATCATTAAATTTAAGACCTACAAAGAGAGGCCTTTGGAACATAATATATAATTAAATTACAAAAGTTATGTATACACTTAAAAAATATGTGAATTTATCTAAGGAATGGATACTACCTTCTAGGGAAAGTGTTAGTAAAACGGATGAAAGAATTGATA
This sequence comes from Tanacetum coccineum, assembly GCA_026074375.1. NCBI lineage: Eukaryota > Viridiplantae > Streptophyta > Magnoliopsida > Asterales > Asteraceae > Tanacetum > Tanacetum coccineum. The sequence continues at coordinate 9,303 of BQNB010046046.1, read as the reverse complement.
AGCTTGCGGACCAACTTTCGACCTTAGTTGAAATTGTTTCTAAAAAAGTTGTCACTCCCGCTCTGATTAAAAGCGTAGGGGAAATTTGTGTTAACTTGTAGTGGCCTCATGCATTGGTACAGATTGTGTCTCATACCAATAACAATAATCTAGGTGGTTTGTGCTCAACGGGTGACTTACAGAACAAGATAACCCTCAAAACCGTATTATTAACCAAATGGTACCACCGAAGTTTTGGCTGCTGATGCAAAACAATGTGTGCCAAAATAGGTACAAAATAAAATAAAAATAGTAAATGGAATATTTTAATCAGGGGAAATAATATTCATGGACAATCAAAGTTTTTTTCAAGCTCAAATAATCATGCCCTCCAAATTTTTCAAAATCAAGGATTTCAAAATAACCTTTTCAAGTTCCGTAACAATCAAGTTCAACAAGAGGTTTATCAAATGAGTTTTCAAGTTAATCAAGAGAACTAATGATCAAATGATGGAGAAAGACATGCAACAATCAAAACAACATCGTTGAAAGGGGAAGGTTAAAAATGAAATTCAAAACACGATTAAGAACATCAACAAGCTGTCTGAAGAATCCAACAAAATTTCTTTCAAACTAACTTGTCAGAAATAATTAAGTGGATTCTTCCCAAAACCAAGCCTCCACTTCGGGTAACTCTATTCCCGAGTAATACCATTCAAAACCCGTAGTGTGGAAGAACCGATCACTACTCGAAGTGGTGTTGCTTACGAGGGGACCCTCGTATTCCCGACTAATCCTTCACCAACCAATTAATATTACTCGCGGCAACCCTAAAGCGACACCTAAAACAGAGCAACACAATACCAAGTACCGAACCGCTCCGGCATCCCACTTATTGTTTCAACCACGATTCAGAATCTGGAACCCGGAAGGTTCCGAAGGACTTAACCTAAACATAATATTATTAGTCCATATCTGTCACACGTAATGAACAAAATTCCCGTGACAAATCCTCGAATCAAATGTAGAATATCTTCCAAATCTTTCAAGATTTATGCGCGTTCGACGATAGTTTCCGTGAAGCTTTACTATTGATTCCAAGATTGCTCCTACTATTAAGATTTGCTCATGAATGTAAGGAAAAGTTCGCTTGAATTAGCTAAATACCGAGAATGAGAACTGCTCGGTGGCGTGCTCCTTAAAAAGCTACCCAAAAAGCTTGAGAATCCCTGTGCAGATTTCTTAATTCCATGCGAATTTTTCCGAGATGGATGAATGTCACGCCTTATTCCGATCTTGGGCGCGACATAAATCTATGCCACTTATACTTTTGAAGTAAAGCTATTCCTTTTGGAATAAGATTTTCTCGGATTTTGGGGATAGTTTTGTTCGTGCCCTCCCTCCAATTTTAGAAAATATGATAAAAATGTGTGTGAAGACACGAATTTAGATCATAATTGGAGAAGTGCCACATTATTGTAGAGAATGGAATTGTTGGTATAGGACATAAAATTTATAAAGTCGAATTGAGGACGATCGTTCCTAAAGTCGATGCTATCGCTAATCTCCCTCACCCTCACCCGACTACCGTAAAAGGTGTTAGGAGTTTCTTAGGTCATGCAGGTTTTTACCGACGATTTATCCAAGACTTTTCTAAGATTGCTAGACCAATGACTCACCTTCTTGAGAAGGAAACACCGTTTGTGTTTTCTAAGGATTGTATTGATGCTTTTCAGACTCTTAAAAAGAAGCTTACCGAAGCTCCAATCTTAGTTGTCCCGGATTGGAACCTACCTTTCGAACTCATGTGTGATGCAAGTGATTTCGCGATTGGTGCGGTTTTAGGACAACGAAAGATGAAGCACTTTCAGCCTATACATTATGCTAGCAAGACAATGACAGAAGCTCAAATTCATTACACTACCACGGAAAAGGAAATGCTTGCCGTTGTGTATGCTTTTGAAAAGTTTCGGCCATATCTTGTCTTATCCAAAAGCATAGTGTATACGGATCACTCGGCTTTAAAGTACCTTATGAACAAACAAGACGCTAAGCCGAGGTTGCTCCGGTGGGTTCTTCTCCTACAAGAATTTGATATCACCATCCGTGATAAAAAAGGAAGTGAGAACCTTGCGGCAGACCATTTATCTAGACTTGAGAATCCTCATAAGGATGTGTTAGAAAACAAAGACATAAATGAACATTTTCCTTTAGAAACTCTTGGAGTTATTTCTAGTGAAAGTACCCCATGGTTTGCGGACTATGCAAATTACCATGCGGGGAATTTTATCATCAAAGGAATGTCAACTCAACAAAAAAGGAAGTTTTTCAAGGATGTTAAACAATATTTCTGGGACGATCCCTATCTTTTTCTTACTTGTGCGGATCAAATCATTCGACGATGTGTTCATGGACAAGAAACTTTTGAAATCCTTAAAGCTTGTCATGAAGGACCCACCGGGGGCCATCATAGTGCCAATCTCACCGCTCGAAAAGTATTTGATGCCGGTTTCTTTTGGCCTACTATATATCGAGATGCCCATACGATGATCAAATCTTATGATACGTGTCAAAGACAAGGAAAAATTTCACAACGAGATGAGATGCCTCAAAACGCTATCCAAGTTTATGAAATTTTCGATGTATGGGGTATCGATTTCATGGGACCATTTCCGTCTTCAAGAGGAAATAAATACATCCTCATAGCCGTTGATTATCTTTCGAAATAGGTTGAAGCAAACGCGCTCCCCACAAATGATGCTAGAGTTGTAGTGAAGTTTTTAAAATCTCTATTTGCCCGATTTGGAACACCTAGAGCTATAATAAGCGATCGTAGGACCTATTTTTGTAACGATCAATTTACTAAAGTAATGTCTAAGTATGGAGTTACTCATCGTCTAGCTACCGCTTATCACCCTCAAACGAGCAGTCAAGTGGAGGTGTCCAATCGAGGTTTGAAACGTATTCTAGAAAGGACGGTTGGAAAAAACCATGCCTCATGGTCTGACAAATTAGATGAAGCTTTGTGGGCATTTCGTACTGCTTTTAAGACACCGATTGGTTGTACGCCTTACAAGTTAGTGTACGGAAAGTCTTGCCATTTACCTATCGAGTTAGAGCATAAAGCATATTGGGCTTTGAAACATGCTAACTTCGATCTTAAAACCGCAGGTGATCACCGGAAGCTTCAACTAAATGAACTTAATGAGCTTCGTGATCAAGCTTACGAGAATTCTTTGATTTATAAAGAGAGGACGAAGAAGCTTCACGACTCAAAGATCAAAAACCGCATTTTCAATGTTGGTGATCGAGTTTTACTCTTCAACTCTCGTCTAAAGATATTCTCAGGAAAGCTTAAAACTCGTTGGTCAGGACCTTTCACCATCACCAAAGTTTTTCCATACGGAACCATTGAGTTATCTCAACCCGATGGTCCAAACTTTAAGGTGAATGGTCATCGTGTGAAGCATTACTTCGGAGGGGACTTACCACCCAAGGTAGTCCAGGATCTCCACACTCTCTCCAAGGACGAATGAATTCGGGGATCGAGTCAAGCTATGTGACTCGGTTACCAAAAACAAAGTGCTTCGTGGGAGGCACCCCATGCTTATCCATTTTCTATTTTCTTTTGTGATGTGAGGAGGCTTGTACTCTTCCAATTCTTGTTGTTGTTTGTACTTGTGATTGTTTGCAGGATTAAACCAAAAAATTTTGAAGACTCTCGTGTTCGGTGTTTTGTCCCGGTCCACTCGAGCTTCCTAGCCTTTGCTTGCCATTAGTTTGGGGAAATCTGATATCCTAAAGATTATTATCGACTAACATTTATCTTTTAGCACACTTGATAAACGGCTAAAGATTTTTTTTGATACTTTCTTCATGTTTGGGTTATGCATTAGACTTTTTGAGTTCTAGTATGGGGTTTTTTAAGTCTTAGGCTAGGAAACATTGAGGACAATGTTTAATTTTAGTATGGGGTAGTATATCTTCGATATAATCTTACCTACTGTTACCCGTTGTTCTCACGTACCCCGTTTTCCCACCAAAATTTTCAAAAAAATGAAAATTTTAAAATTTTCAAAAATAAAATAAGTGTTTTTGTCACAATTTTGATTTTCCTGCTGGGTAGAGTAAGAGTAAATTTTGACTCGATCGAGCGTGTTGAGCTCTAGCTTGTTCCTTAACTTTTAGACTAAGCGTTCGCGAAAATTCGCGAAGAACAATAAAGTTCAGTATGAAGTGAGATGCAAAATCGAAGATTAGTTGGAAGATCTTAAAGCTGCATGTATGTAATTTGTGACTTTTTCTCCCATAAGCTCTTAACCGGATTAATATACGTGCTGTTTTTGGAGATTAAACTTAAATCAACAATTTTTATGTAATATATAGCAAAAAATTTAGTCTTAGTTCAAACTTATACTTGAATTTTTCAAAAAGAAGTTAAATCAACTATTTTTATATATAGCAAAAATTTTAGTCTTAGTTCAAACTTATACTTGAATTTTTCAAAAAGAAGTCTTCCTATATATAAAGTAAACAAAAATAAAATAATAAAAATATAATAATAATAATAATAAACATAAACTGTGGGCTGATAAAAGTTTACTACCTCTTGCCGGCTCACAACCGATGTTGCAGCCTTCTAAAAGGTCGAGGGTTACAATTGCATAAATGTTTAATATTAAGTTTAAATTAATAAATAGATTTCTATTTGTTAAATTCAAATATGCTTTTGAACTTTGACTATTCTATTTTATAAGCTATGAATATACAGGAAACCTGAGAGTTTTTGAAATCTAAGGTCTATGAGTCCCGATACTAGTCTCTGTGGGGTGTCAAAAGCCTGGTCACTTAGCCGCAAGGTTGGGATGTGCCGAGACGAAAGTCGCTACATGGGATGATCTCGCCTTCAAACTCATTATTCTCGGGTGGAACGTGAAGCATAGTATTTTGTAAAACGTTGATCCATGGTTGAAATTCAAAATAAGCACATTCACTTAAGATATAATAAATGTCGGGAGTAAAAAGTTCACAAGTTGCAAATATGAGTAGTGTTAGCATCTTTACTGATATTTAGCTGTGATTTCGTTTTAAGCTTGGTTTGGAGCAAGTGAAAAGTCGGGGATGATGAATTTATCCTTTTTCGGGCATTCTCATATTGAAATGCATCTTGTTCTATGATCCCTAGCAGTTATGGAATTTATCCTTTTAGGGGCATTCTCGGATCGAAATGCATTTTATTCAATGATCCCTAATAGTTATGAAAATAACGAAAGTCGAAATAATCTTAGTTATATTTAAAAAAAATGGAAAAGTTTTAGAAAAATGGGAAATGGGGTGTTTTATAACTTGTGATTTCTTAACTCTCTCCACAAAAATCTTTGCTACTTTTTAAAGGTTTAGTTTGGGGAAGTTTTGAGGTATTTGGTTATAAGGCATATAATATTGCGTGAGGACACGCAATCGCTTAGTTTGGGGAATTTTGATATGTGTGAAAACACATATCCCTTTTATATCAAAATAGACCCTAAAAAGACAAAATTGTGCTTTAAATGCTTGAATATTGCTTGTTTTGTCTTTGTGATTGTGTAGGTGCGGATATTGCAAAAATCACAAGAAAACGGTTAAAACCGGGCAAACACGAACACGGGAACGGAAGAGCACACAAAAGCCGGGAGAATGCTATCAAAGTCAAGAGTGGTCAACCCTCAGTCAACCCTTGGTCAAAGTCACAACAAGACAAAAATCCCAAAGTTACCAAACAGTCCTTCATAAATTTCTAAATTACAAAAATGGTCCCTAAAATAAACGGGCTTAAACACTTCTATATAACCTAAATCCTAAATTTGTTAACTAAGCCGAACACCAAAGCCCGAGCCCATTTCTGTTTAACAACGACCCAGGCCCAAGTCCTTTTATAAGTCAAAAGGTTAAACCCGGGTAAAAATAAAAGTCAAACAAATCCTTTTATAAAAGGATTTCACGCGGGAATTCTTGTTGTCACTATTCATCATCTTCAAGATTTTACCACAGGGTCAAAAACAAAGGGCAATTCACAATTAAGGGCTAGAAAGGGCAATTTCCAAAGGTCAAAGGACACCTTGGCAGTGGAAAACGCAACCCAAACAATCTTATTGGTCAAGGCTAATGAAGAATCACACGTGGATCATGAAAGAAACACAAGGAATGATGGGATTTGTACTATATACACTCACAGAAGAAGCACAAAGGTGTCACAAACACGGATTGCCAAACTGGCAATCTGTGTGACAAAATCTAATCCAACGATGGGAAATAGGCATCCAATAATTGAGAGATGATCAAAGGCCAATGTTGAGAGGAGCGTGTAACTGAATTTGCATCTGGAAGCTTCATCAACTGGCTATATAAAGCCCTTCATACTCACACACACTCCACCTAGTTTTTAGCTTTTAGATTTTTAGATAAAATTGTAACTTTAGCTTATTAAGTTTTTAGCTTATAAAATTTCTCTTTCAAGTCAATGTAATTCAGCTTTAATGTTTTGTAATGAATTTTCTAGTTTAATTAAATCAAGTTTTCCTTTAATATAAATGTCATAAGACTCTCAATAAGCTCTAGTGTTTGTGTATTGTTTGATAAGCTCTTATAAGCTCTCACAAGTCTCTAAGCTTGTGATTGAGCGCAATTGATCATTTAATCTACTTGAACATCTAAAATCAGCTTAATTCCTTGACTTATTGAATTTTGAGCTTATGGAAGGGAAGCTAGCAAAGGATGAGCTTCCATGGACTTTTACTGGCTTATTTTAAATAAGCCAGGGCTAGTAGACAAGCTCTTTGAGCCTTTTAAGCTTTTGTTTAGCTAAAGCTTATTGTAAGTCTTCATTTCAAATTCTGTTTTTAAATACTTAGTGTAGTTTTGCTTATTTGCTTATCAATTGCTTAATCTGCTTTCTAGTTGCTTATTTGTACTTTATATTGTCTTATTGTGCTTATTAGTTATGTCTTTTAATCTGTTTTTAGCTATATAATTATAGATCTTAGTGTTTCATAATCTGTCATAAAATCAACTAAAAAACCAAAAATAATTAGCTTAGCTTGTAGATCTTTGATTCTAGCTTAATTGATCTTTGATTTATGTTTATCAAACTTGTTATAAGCTATTTGATATCTGGTACTTAGGTTTTGCTAGCTAGATTTTAAAATCTAAAGTTTAAATGGATTATGCATTAGTTAAAGGGGTGTTTGGATTAATGCAATTTGACCTCAAAAAGTCAAATTGAGCTAAGTTCATTGCTTGAACCAGTTTTTAATTCATTTAAAATCAGTAGTAAAAGAGATTTCAGAAGTTAGATTTCAAAAATTAAAAAGTTAAGGCTAAATCTCTTTGTTTTTGCACCAGGGGAATTTTTCCTTTTCTAAGATTGTTAAAAAATTGATCCAAGCCTCCTTGAGCTTGGATCTTGTTTGAGTTGTGTTTAAACACACTCATTGAGAGTGTCTAGTGCAGGAATGACCCTTAAGGTCTCCTGCATATTGGTTTTTGCCTATTGCCAAGTGCATCAGTAGGTTACACTGCAGTCTTAAACTGCAGTGCTTTTTGATCAAATTTTAGCTAGCTTAATTAGGATTTAGCTTCTAAAATTCAGTAAACTTTTAGATTACATATAGGATTAGTTAGATTAAAACTTGTTTTTAGATTTCTAGCTTATTTACTAGGGTACATTTGCTTTTAAAGTTCATCAAAAATCTTAAAAAACCAAAAACAATAGCTGTTAGAACTTAGTTTTTTAAATCTAGATTTTTAGCTTATAGGATTAAATTTTATGCATTAAATTTATAGCTTATAAGTTGGTAGTTAAGTTTTCAAAAGCTCAAATTCTGTCATAGCTTATTGAGCATTCTAGCTCAATTGATTTTTGAGCATTTAGAGCTTGTTTCTGAGTTTGCAGACTTCACCATTAATTTCAATTAGCTTTTATTGTTATTGGTTCAATCAACTTGTCATTTTTAGCTTCTGCATATCATAAGTTTTCTAGAATAGCTTTTGTTTTTAAAAATGAGCTTAATTTGAGTTGTGTGCAAGGATTTAAGTGAAAATTAGTTTTTTGGCCCTCAAAAGCCAACTTACTGAAACAGTTAGCTTCTCAATCTCTTTTTGAGCTTAATTTTGAGATTGAGCTTATATTGTCTTTGTTAAAGTTGTCCAAAATTGCTTAATCTACAACTTTGTTCTTTTGAGTTTTCAAAAATAAAAAAATTATAAAAAAAGGTGTATGCCCAGACTTGAACCCGTGACCTCTAGCACACAACACACACACCCTACCACTATGCTTCAATAGCTCATCCATTAGTCTTTTGCACTATCTTTCTTTTATATACATTTTGTCATTTTAAGTCTAATAAGCTGTTATAGCTTATTTCGTTGCTTATCTGATAAGCTGTTATTATAAGCTTATTTTTCCTAGGTTTTAATTAGTATAAGCTATTTTCTGTAATTTTTCTAGAATTTTTATAGTTCGTTTAGTATTTTTAAACATTTATTTTCATTAAAAACTTTAAAAAATCATAAAAAATAGAAAAATAATCAAAAAAATATAAATCTTTTTTAGAAAATTTTCTTTTATCATTTAGAACGTAGGAAAATTAGTTTGACTCTCGTAGGTTTATTTTTGAGCATTTTAGCTTTTAGGGCTCGGTTTTCGATTCCCGTTATTCGTTTTTGTGATTTCTTTCAAATTTTATCGTTAAGTTTTCAAATTTTGCAAATCTCTTTATTTTTACTCATAGAATTAGATTATTAATTCAAATTCTAGGTTAAGGTGCTAATTAGGGTTTATTTTGTCATTTCTGTTTTTCGTCCGCGTGTTTAGTTATTTTACTTGCATTTAATTGTTTTAATTGTTTTTAGTCATAGAAAATCAATCAAAAAGTTGAAAATCATTTATAACATTGTCCAAACTGAATCGAGGGTATCAATTCATATTTCTTTGGGATACGACCCGGTAATCACTTACCGGTTAAACGTATTATATTATATATTTTTGTGTTTAAATTGCATTTAATCTTTGTCCTCAAGGATTATTTGTAAATTTCTATAAATACTATTATATATTATATATACGTATAATTGCTGCAATCAATGCCCTAGCTCCTCAAACGTTTACTGAATGACCTCTGAATTATGATGGCCCGAACGGTGATACAATAATTCCAAACTCTCCAATCAAACTTATAACAATATTAAACTCTTAAAACCAAAGTTTTAGATTACAATCTTCCTAAGACTCAACATATTATCTCAGGTTGCATGACGTGGCTGTTTACTATCATTTTGCTATATCAA
>BQNB010046045.1:0-43939 GCA_026074375.1 Tanacetum coccineum | reverse complement strand
TAATATACAGTGTGAAATTAGGGTTGACTCTATAAATCAGTAAAGATAGGATGAGAGAATTGTTAAACTCAGAGTTTTGCAAGTTTATAAAAGAATTATAACTATCTTAAGCGTTATACAAGTTTTATTTTTAAAAATACTTCAAAAAAATTAGTTTCCCTGTAACTGGGCGTTTGACGCCGTTAGGGATATCCTGACCCCGTCACAGGTGTCGTGGTGACGGCGTCGCGTGTAAATAGTGACGCCGTCTCCACACTCTGTGAAAACTCATATTTTGTTTTTGATGAAACATTTCCTGCACTCATTCTTATATGTTATTTTCCTATACAAAATGTTGCATAAAAACTGAGAATTAACAATTCAATCATATGACTCGAAACATGATGCAAATTAATCTAAACAATTCATTTTAAATGTTTGAATTTGGTTATAAAAACCAAATATTTCCCCTACACTTATTTTGCTGCAAAATACCTTTGATTGCAAATAAGACGAAGTTACAAACAAACAAAGCATGATTACAAAACAATTCAAACATAATAAAACAAACAATAAAGAATTAAAACATACAAGAAATTCCTAATATACGGGAAAAGTAAATATTGGGTTGCCTCCCAAAAATCGCTTGTTTTTGTTTGAGTCACGAGCCTGATTCTACCCTTATTTAACAGATAAAGGGGGGGGGGTTCCCCTAAACTTAAGTTCAAGTGCAGGTGATAGTAACGGTACACACCATTGTTGTGAGAAGGGGTCACATAATGAAAAATTGGTTGTTGAATTATATGCTCCAAATGATGTGTTTCTTTAATCCTAGCCTTCTCTACTTTTTTGGCCTAATGGGTGAGTTAAGTCCTCTTCCTAGAAAAGAAACTTCCTTAGATTCTAATTCCCAATCATCTTCTATCACCTTCATATTCAAAAGATTAACACCTAGGGATCCACTTTGTCCTAATAAACCTAGTTTAAATCCATAATGTTTCTTAGGATCATCAATGCATGGGTGATAATAGCAATACGTATCCTTAGGGTGAAAAGATGCCAAGTGAGGTGAAGGTGGTATATGAATGGTCAAGAGATCTACTACCTTCGTTCTAAAACTATCCAGACTAAGTGGTTTGATGGGTGGTTCGGGGCCTCTTTCGTTTCCTAGACTTACATCTAAGGGTGGACAATTAGGTGGGGGTTGTGGTTGAGGCTCTGGTTTATCAAAGCTAGGTACTTCCCTAGAACTAAGAGGAAGGTCATGATTACAAGTACTCAAGCCTAAATCCTCTAGTTGTGTTTCATCCAAAGGTTCTACCTCTATTGGGGTTCCTAAAGTCTTTTCTACTTCTTCTGAGTAAGTCGTGGGCGGTGTGTATTCCTCAAATGATGGTAGGGTTTGTGTGGTACTCTCAGGGCTTGTAACTCCTACCTCATTATCCATCGTACAAAAATGAAAAAAAAGACATTAAAATAAAAAAATAGGGTTAATTACTTGAAAATGTATTATACTTGTCACTTTTTGTTATTGTGTGTATCGAACTTTTTTTTTCTTATTGTGTGTATTGAACTTTTAAATTTTGACCTTTGTGTGTATTTATAACCATTTTACCCTTACTGTTTTCAAAATTCGAAAGGTAAAATGGTCATTTTACATGGCTGAATAGTGGCAAAAATACACACAAAAGTCCAAATGTGAAAGTTTAATACACACAATAAGAAAAAAAAAAGTTCGATACACTCAATAACAAAAAGTGACAAGTATAATACATTTTCAAGTAATTAACCAAAAAAAATAACAATAAAGTAGAAAATAAATAAATAATAAAAAAAGACATTAAGAGGTGTTAAGACACCCCCTTCACATCTAGTTCAGTAATAGGTTTATGTTTCTTACTGCCTCTTAATGGCCATAAAAAAAAAAACGCTCTTAACAGTGTTTGCCTCTTACTTCCTCTGAATGACATGAAAAAAACAAACAGTCTTAATGACCCAAATGTCTGACCGCATCTGAATGAGTTAGATTAAGATGCTGTTAAGAGACATTTCTTAAAAAACAAACACCACATGAATCTGATTTCCATCTTAATCTGAATAAGTGGTTGAGAAATCTGAATCTGAATTAAATAAAACTGTTTGTTTTGGTAAAAATGTCTAGATGTGTTAAACTATGGTTTTTACAGTTTTAAATATAAAACGACGCATTCGAACAAAAGAAAATTAAATTTCATTAAATAAAAAATAAAATTATTATTATCTAAACAATTTAAAGTTTGAATTGAACTTACGTAAAACGGTTAACTAATGACATGCGTTAAAATTGATATGTATGTGTCCGAAAAACCGTACCCTCAATTCCGAACAAAATATGAGTTGACACATATCATCGTACATATTCTTTATATAACAAAACATATACAATGATTATATTTAATACTTTTAATACAAAAGACAAAGGTAAAAAAAATCAAAAATAATAAAAGAAAAACACCAAAATGAAAAATCATAACAAAGTAGAAAAAAATAAAAACAAAAAAGTAAGAAAAAAGAAAGACATTAAGAGGTGTTAAGACAACCCCTCCACATCTAGTTCAGTAGGAGGTTTATGCCTCTTACTGCCTTTTAATGATTAGAAAAAAACAAACGCTCTGAACATGGATTGCCTCTTAATGCCTCTGAATGACTTGAAAAAAACAAACAGTCTAAACGACCCAAATGTCATGATCGCATCTGAATGAAATCTAGATTAAGATGCTGTTAAGAGCATTATCTGAAAAAACAAACGCCACTTAAGTTCTTCTCCTAGAGGAGAAACTTCCTTAGATTCTAATCCCCAATCATCATCAAACATCTCCCAATTTGAAATATCAACACCTAGGGATGCACTTTTTCCTAATAAACCCGGTTTAAATCCATAATGTCTCTTAGGGTCATCTATACCTGGGTTATAATAACTATACACACCCTTATGATAGGAAATTATCACGTGAGGTGAAGGCGGTGTTTGAGTTGCTAAATAATCTACTACCATCATCCTAGAACTATCCGGACTATGTGGTTATGAAATGGGTTGCTCGGGGCTTATTACGTCTCATAGACTTACATCTAAGGATGGACTATTGAGTAAAGGTTGAGGCTCCGGTCCATCAAAACTAGGAACTTCCCTAGAACTAAAAGGAGTGTTGTGACTACAATTCAAGCCTACTTCCTTTAGTTTTATTTCGTTCAAAGGTTCTACCTCTATCAGGGTTCGTAAAGTCTCTTCTACTTCTTTCGGGTAAGTCACGGGCGGTGTGTGTTCCTCAAATGATGGTAGGACTTGTGGGGTACTTTGTGGATCCGGATTTTCCGCATCATGTCGGGACTTGATGTTTCGGTTATTCCTTGTACCAGGCTTAAAGCCAAAGGTACTTTCCCTTATAAGAGGTGGGCTGGGGAAGATTGTGCGGACATGTTTGACACAGAGTGACTTAGGTGAGACGGATTTGAGAGTATGGAAGGATGCCTTTTTCGTAAGTGTTTTCGAAAATTTACATTCATTAAGGGGTTCCAGATCCTCAGTGTCTGGATACCTTGTGATCTTCTCGATCTTTTTGACTCTATTTTTTTCCATCCTTATTTCTTCCTTTAATTTCCCTACAACCTCTAAAGAGAGTTGCGTGAAATCACTTCCAATTACACCCATGTACTCATCGAGTTGCTTAAATTTCTCTTTTTGATCGAGAATGAAATTCATCACAAGATTCTCGAATTCCTCTTGTCGAGATGGTTCTGAGGGTAGTTGATACACTGTGTTGCTTGTCATTCCAAATATGCTTTTGCTTCTTCCCATTAGTGAGATTGCTTCCTTTATGAGTGTATCAACTTTACATTTAATGACCCCTAGTAACTGTTCAATGTCGGGGTTTTCATAGTCGAGGTTCCCTTCTCTCGGGGCGAAGAGGTCATTCCACCCCTCATCCTCATATCGAGCTAACTCCTCGATAGTGGCCCAAGCTTTTTCCGCACTCAGTTTCCTTAGCCGGCCTCTGCATCATAGGTTCCCCCCCCCCCCCCCATGTCCGTTTTAGGGTGTGATCAAAACAGCCTAATGGGGCATTTTTGGGCTTAATTTTAAGCCCCTAGATGGAACCTTATGAAGAAATGACTTATATGCCTGCAAAGCTTATGCAATAAGCTTCCTAAATCATCTCTCAAAAAACAATTTGAAAATTAAATAAGCTATCTAAGAGCTAAATGAAAAAGCTATAGGTACTCAATGGCTGCTGAGTTTTTTTTTAGTTTTTGACAAGACAAAGGGCTTATTGCAGCCCTAGAATTAAGCTAGTAAATAAGCTCTAAATTCTAAACTAAGCTAAAAATATAAATTACATACCAAAAACTACTTATACAAGAAATTACAAGATCTAAAACTAACATTAACCTATCTAGATTTGTAATTGAAAAATGGAATTCTAAGGACTTAAAACTGAAAATACATTGACAGATTGACTTCAAATTTAACAAGACCAAAGCACACTTTAACTTGCTCTTTCCCTACTGCATTTGGACATAAAAAGAATACTAACAAAAGCCTTAAAACAAATTTTGAGCCAAGATCAAATTTAAATACTTTGAAATAGTTTTGAGACCACAGATTCACATACTTTGTTGATAAACCCTTAAAACTTACTTTAAAACTTGAAAATCTTATGGAAACAGATTAACAACACTTAAAAGAGCTTGACAAATTAAGATCAATGACCCAAAACAGTTTTATACCTATTTTAACCCATTTTGGGACCTTATCCCAAACACCCCTTTAAGTTTTCATAATGCCTTTTAAAGCTAAAAAATACTTAGAAAACTTGCAAGAACTCAACACAGGTTAAGCATAAAGTAAGATAATCACAATAATGCAATTAGAACACAACAATAAGCACTTAAATAAGCAAACAAAGATAAGTAGATTTAAGCTAAAAGTGACAGTTTTAAATGAAAACATAACTAAATTACATACAAGTAAGAAGCAAGCATAACTAAGCATTAAACAACAATAAGCAGTGAAAAGCAGAAATAAGCTAATGAATAGTAAATAAGCTGGAAAAAAAAAAGTGACTTGCAATTGCCTTTGCTCAAAACAAGGCTAATGTATGCTCAATAGAGCTTATTCTACAAGCTCTGGCTTGTTATAAACAAGCCAGTGGGGTCCATAAGCCCTTTCTTGTCTGGCTTATCTTCCATAAACTCTTAAATCTTTTTAAGAGTTTAAATCTTGTAAAATTTTTCTTAAACTCTTAAATCTTTTTAAATGTTTAATGAAAAGAGCTTAAATAACTTATAACACTGGCTTGGAAACAGTTTTAACAATCAACAGCATAAAAGTAAAACAGATTATCATTAAACATTAAAACTGAAATTTCATTAAAATTTAAAAGATTACAAGGCTTTTTGAAAGTAAAATGACAAAATGTAAAAATGACATAAAACATAAATTTAAAACATTAAAAGTAAATTATACTACTCCTAAAATTACACACTTTTCTTGAACTAAACCTAAGCTTTTTATATAAGAAGCACACACCATGAGCTGTGTTTGTTGTGTTTCTTGTATGAGGAGAACATAAAGCTTCATCTCAGCCCTTCAATTTACTTGTTCTCCAAGATAATTTATCTCAACCCTTGGTTTGGTCTTCAATTAATCACCCATTTAGAACTCCTGGGATTGCCAGCATAGATTTGGGGATTTGTGAGGTGGGGTGAGGTGGTGAGAGTGATGGGGTAAAGTAGGGTTGAGTTTTGGCTATTTGTAGCATGTTGCTACAGTAGCACGTGAATTGGAAGGGATGTACAGTACCAAATTGGTGCTAATTTGTGTTTGTTGAAAGTTAGGCAAGATGGTAAGTTTGGTCCTTGAGGTTAAGTGGATGTTGCACCGTTAGTCCTTCTGGACTAACATTGTTAGTCCTTTAGGACTAACGGTGTAATAAGGTAAAAGGGTTTATAATAGTGTAGTGGGCTGACCCGGCCCAATAAGGTGGGCCCGGGTTGGTCCATTTTGACAATTTAGGGTTTTTGGGTTTGTTTTTCGATGCTCATTCCATTTTCGTGTCCCGGGGTTGACTTTGACTGGCTGTCTTTGACTTTTTGACTGATTGACTTTTCGCGCTCTTTTCATTCTCGTGCTTGGTTTTGTCTGTTTTGCTTGATTTTTCGTCCTTTTGTTGGATATCCGTTTCCTGCGCAATATAAGTGAAAACATACAAATACAATGTATTTTGGTACGTTTTTTATCGTTTAAGTCCGTTTTTAATGGAAAATGGTATGTGTAATTAAGCACATACCAACGTCGCGTTTTAATCATGACACCATCATGAAGTAGAATATTCTAGATCTTGGGTTGTGTCGTGCGAGCTGACGCGTCGTGAGATGTTGTGACACCGTCGTGGGATGAATCGTGGCGGTGTGACGTGTATCTTGTGACGCTGTCTCCAGCCGCTGAGAACACAATCTTGAGAGATGTTGGTGTAGGTTCGTAGTCTTGTCCGTTTCTTCTCCAAATGAGCCCAAGTCACGTATATTTCCTCCAAATGCCTTCCAAATGCTAAATACCTAAAAAGGAATGATTAAGTACCTATTTTGGGCATAAATGCACGATTTAGGGGGTTAAATAACCCCGAAAAAGTGTATAAAATGACACCTCATCAGAGTGTTTTAACCAGAAATCTTATTCTGCAGACAATTCATGTTGAGTAACAAAACGTTTACCAAAATCTTCTTTCAAGGTATTCAACTTTGAATAATCAATTGGAGAAATATTAATTTTCTGTTTTACTAAAATTGAATCATTTTGTTTATCAAGCATCGTTGATCGACTCTCTTCTTCCAAAATCAATGTCTCTTCATCATCAATCACAGAAATCACAGCATGTTCTTTAGAAATAACACTACCATCATATAATGTTGGTTTAATCTACTAAGCTTTTCTAAGATGGAACGGATTTTGATATTCAATAGCTTGTTTATGAGTGTCATCGTAAAAAAACTTAAGGTTTTGTTAGCATATGCATTGCTTGCGTAGATCGATACATCTTACAAATAATATTTTCTAGTTTTTTATTTTTTTTCCAAAATAATTTCCATGTCAATGTATTTAGACTCTTTTTCTTTAGATTTTGTTTTGAAAACACTTAATGTTTTTGATAAAGATTCATTTTCTTTGACATGAGTAGAAAGATTTTCTTTAAGTGTATCGATCTCCTGCAGAAAAGCCGCAAGCTTTGCATTTCTATTCCAAATTAGGTCATTCATTTGAGAATCTATTAATTTTCACGTTTGTTCAAATCTACATTTTGTCTTTGTTCAAAAATGGCGACACATTCTTTGTATCCCCCAAACAGTTATAACACTTCATAACCTTTGGTTGACTAGCTGTATAATTTCCCCTTGAGGTTATAGCAATTCCTCTGTTTCTAGTACCAACAAAACTTTGAGTTTTTCTTCCATTTTAGAGCAGAAGAATTAAGAGGCCTTAATACTCGCATATGTGATTTTGCAGATATTTAAATAAGGTATGAGATTGCCTATCACTATTGTCTTTTACTGGAAAATCGACAAAATGTTTTTGTTCAGAATACAAACATCCGCTTGCACATCCTGAGTAGTCGATATCATTCGGATACGTATCAGAATAGGTACCTCCAGAGAGATGGTCGAAGAAACCCAGCTTGAAGATTTGCCATGAAACTTGCTTGTGCATAAGGTAATTCAAACACAATCTGAATCATATAAATCAATTCCATCTGATGGAAGAGTGAATTAGTTATCACTGTGAAAGCAACCTGGCCCAAATTAACTTTTTCTCCCTGTATCTGCCAAAATTGTGCAAGTTTTGTTTCTTTCCTCAACTGAATCCTGTTTCCTAAGTGTGCTAACATTATCTTTTGCTTAAGCATTGTACCTGCTTTGATTGAGTATACTTCCTTGCTATATGAATCATTGCCCGTTGAATCAATTTACCTACATAACTCAGAGTCTATCTTTCTGGCATAGCAACTTGGTGCATTATGATTTGACGAATCTCTAGTGAGTGTTGTTTGATGGGTAACTTGAGGCAAATGTTGGTACACATGAAGCCAAAGCTTAGCTTAAGCCATTCAAGTGGATCATCAGTTTGAAGAAAATGATGGTACAAATAACAGGCTCTGAATCAAATTGTAGAATAATCTGCTGGGTGATTGAAAGAAATTATTGGTGCTTGAGATGATTGTGTATCAATCGCAACTTGAGATGAACTGAGTGATGAATCACTTGAGATGATTAAGGATGAATCACTTGATGATGATAGTGGATGATAAATTAAACCTTGATGAGAACACTTGCCAGACTGTATTGCTAATTGTATCCTCCTCATTCATGTTAAACATTTTGAAGTAATTGATGTGTGAAAATCAAATTATGGGATCTTAAGTAGATTAGTGATGTGTGGTTTGTTTGATTGAAATCCACGTTCACCGGGATTTTACAAGTCTTGATTAAAATAGAACAAAAACACACGTGAGTATTTCGCAGGGATTATACTAAATTAAAAGAAACCGTAAAAAATAGAATGTTGTTGTAAAATCGTTGTTGTTGATGATGCCTTGAACTTTTGTTAACGATAGTTGAGCTAAAAGTGACACACTATTACCACACTTTCGACGTTAAAAGGATTAACGGTTGATTTAAGACACAAACAGGAACGAACGATGTAATTGAAATCCAAGTAAAGTGCTTTAACAGTTATTAATTAAAAGTTAAAGGGACTAACGGTGCAATAACAGTTCACCTTTGGAGGACTAATTGCTGTTAAAGATTTTTGAGACTAACGTGTGTAATATACCTTGACTTTGGATGTTAATAATGTTTTAGTTAACAAATAAGGTGAAAGAATATGAAATCTTCTGAAGTCGAGGGGCCAAACATGTCAAATACACATTTTTAATTAAAAAAAACCACTTTGTCGCGCATAGGACATTTTCTTCTTTCGTTTTTGAAATCAGTTATTAAGAACGATGGTATTTCTATGCTCGCGACCTTCGTGTGATTAATATCGGTAAAAAACAAGCATACTATGATGAACCGTTGAAGGACCACGATCGAATGATAATCTAGAAGACCCGCGAACAACCGAAGCTTCCGAAAAACCCCCACGGAAAAACCCGAAACAAGTCGAACTTACTCGTTTAAGCTGGTAGTAGACCTTTAAACCACGAGATACCTTAACTTACTTGTTTAGCTGATTACAATGATTCTGCTTTACTTGTTTCGCACAGTTTATACTGTTTCGTTCGCACGATCAAATGAATTTGGGCATAGTTTTTAATTCAAGAAAATGTAATGTTTCGCTGATAAAGTAACACATGTATGACAGATTTCGCTGAACCTGTTTATAACATGTTTCGCTCATTCAAAAATATGTACTTGTTTCGCTAGCTTCATCAGGTGACATGTTTCGCAACCTTCAAAGCTTTTTGCCCATGTTTCGCTTGATTAAAAAAAAAGCCCAGAAATAAGTTTCACAGAATAAGCACTATTAGGACAGAAATAAGCACAAAACTTGAATTAAAACAAGCTGGTTAAACTTTTTAGAAGAGTTTTTAATCTTACTCAAGCAATTGACTATGATTAAATCTTTCTTTTCTACACGCATTAATTATATAAAGATAATTAATTGTCATACATGTTTTCTTGAATATGAAATATGGCAATTAAGTTTCATAACTCTTTCCTTAATGATTATCTTTGCGAGGACGGTGTGTAATCAAAAGGGTTATGAGTCTATATAATCTTTGTAGAGTATACAAGATAAAAGAATCCAAGTGTGGATTAGATCATGCATCTAGGAGCTGAGATCTAAGTTTAATTACAATATGATTTTTAATTAAATTAAGATAACTCCTGAGTACACTTGACATCAAGTGGGAGCACTATGTTTTTCCTTAAAATTCGTATGTTGTGTAACATATTGAAAGCATCATTTCATCTAAGCTAGATGTTAATCCTTAAGATTGGAATGAAACTTCACTTGAGAATATAGGGAATAAAACAAACGATCTTAGAATAAATGTTTATTGAAATAAACATATGCGGTGATTAACTCCAACACAATGCAATATATCATTGAAGTAAGTCTTAAATGGTATATTTCACTTGAGATAATTTATTACATGGATGGAAACCTTGTGCTTTTAACTAAGGATTCATCATGTATATATTATATTGTGTATGAGACTGGTTGTTACTTTTATACAAGAGCAAGATGAGCTGACAACAACACTATCTAATTGAGAGTGTTTAGAAGACTGTTAAAACAATTGTTTATGAATTATAAGACATAGTGTTGTTTGTGTACACTGATGCTAAAGAATAACCAACCCTAGTTAAAGTAGGATTTTATCATTTATGATAAATCTGGTTACTAGATATGCTGAGCTAAGAGCATTGTTGCAATACACATTAAAGAATGAGAATACTTTACATTTTAAGAAACTGTAAAGATGACTGTCTGAGATAGGTATGTTGGTGACTTCAAATACCCCATAAAAGTACTGTGACATTTCCATACTATGACACTTGCAATAGTATGCAAATACAACACTCATCATATCATTCAAATTCTTCACAATTTGTGAATTTGAGACAAGTATTCAGAAAGTTTGCTCAGATGACTATTTAGTTTTTTAGCTGTCTTATAAAGGAGTAGTTGAGAATGTTGGAAACATTGGACTTCAACTTGCTAATTAGTTTCATGCATATCTGTTTTAGTATTTGGATAATTGAGATTGTAAGACAATTTTTACTTTCTGATGAATGAAGATACGTGGTATTTGTCATTCATTCATATAATAATTGTTATCCTATATTTGCATGTTTAATCCTTGAATGATTTTATCATTCTAAATATGTCCATTGTCGGTTAACAATATGGGAATATTGTTATGTAAGGCAAATGTGAGTGTTGGCTATATTCTTTGAATATATGGATTATTCCCGCCAAACTCATGTGTATTCACAAGGGATGCATATTGGATACCCCAACCTTTGAATATTTACTTTTGGATCCTCGTCATGAGTAATATATCAAAAATGGTTTAAAAGTCGTCCTTAGACTTGAGATGCAAGCAAGTTCTGCATGTGTGGATATCACTTTTTGATTATAAGTCAAACGCTATCCTGAATAAGGTAGTCATAAAGGCTATTTTTGGAAGTGATGTGAAGCAGCATCTACAACACTTGTAGTCAATAAAGAATTTGTTCCTCCAATTGTTTAAATTGCAGAAAGATACCATGGCGCCTCTCCAGAATTAATCAGATAATTGTATGGCCGTACCCAAAGGGTAATCCAAGATGATTCTTGATTACATTTGGTATATCTGAATTATTTCTATAACGAGAAACTAAATAGTTAAACTATATGGAATGAGTTAGGATCCATATCCATGGTTTAACGGTATCTGTAACAAAGGGATGATGATTATAGCAAGAAATAAACTAACCATTATAAGCTGAGATTGTTCTTGAAACTATTATCTCATAATATTCCTAATGTAAACATAATTGTGTGGGTTGCTAGACTTTGCCAATTATAGGTATAAGTGTTAGGTGCGACTCCAACTCCCAAGTGGGAGCTGTTGGATTATGGTAGTCAGATAGCACGTATACGTTACGAATATGTGAGCCTATTGGGGCACACGCGTTAAGACACGAAGAGTACGTTAATTATGTAATTAATATATATACTTGTTATATATTTATTAATTATATAATATGTTTCACGAAATAATTATTTAGTGATTATTGGTTTAACCGTTAGACGTTATAAACTAATTAATTTTTCGTTAATTATAAAGAGAAGGGTTAAAAGTCGAAAAACGAAACTCCTGTCCTCATCCCTTATGTGGCTGGCCTAAGGGAGGATATATGAGACTTGGAGTCGATTTTTGGAAAGTTAATGGAGGTATTATGTAAATGACTTGAATGTACTAGTTTTGTGTGTATAAATATACCAATATGTTTCTTCCTTGAGAGAAATAAACCTATACCGAACCATAATTTGGAGCGGATTTCATCTCCTAAATTAACAAATCGGACAATATGAAAATCTCATAACCCTTTAAAAGCCATTCGCATGCATGTTGACTGTCACAGACGCTAAATCCTATGCATGATTTCATCATATATCATGCGTATGTATATGCATGTTAATATACCATGCATATAAATAGTGTTTTGAAGGGTTATCTTTCCTTGTGAATCTGAAGATGGTTACAAACCTTTTAAGGGTTTTCTACTATGTTTTATTAACACCAAACCATAGTTTGTTCGTGGTGTTTATCCGTGAAGTTACGACTAGCATTGTTGCGTACTTGTTCGACGTGTTGTGTGAGCAACCGTAGAGGTGGTAATTTAACCACTATGTTTTCTAGATCAGATCAGGCGTAAGTTTATTGATTTTTATCATTAAACAAAAGGTTAGTAAATTACTTGTTTACTTTATTAAGTGTTAATCTATGTGCCTTAACTAGATCCAATCCGCTGCGCACTCGTAGCTAAACTGGTTACCTAGAATGTTAAATCCCAACAGAAAGTGGCGTCTCCAGCTACAAATGAATTGTTTACTAGATAGGGGACGTTAAGTTTGTGAGGAGAAAAAAGAGTGGTGAATGCACGTATGAAGAAAGAACTTGGATTCAAGTTGCTTCATTCGAGTTATAGGTCTGGATTGTAAAGCATTTGTGATCAGATGCACAATTATCCTATTTAAGTTCATGCGAAAATTCCCCTTCGATTCAGTAGAGTTTTTACATTGGAAGCTCATAATCAACAGTCATGGAAAGGGAAATTATGCGGCACAACTGTGCCAGTTAACAAGCATATAATATACTCCGTATCTGAGTCAAGTTTTTCTGAGAAAAAGGTCATTTGATCAAATAAAAAAGAGATGAAATAATTTTTACCATTAGAAAAAAGGCCCCTAAAGTTTTTGCTATTGTTGATGTCTTTAGGTATTCTAGTGAGAGCATTTTTTTATTGTTTTGTAAGAATTGAAAAGCTTTTTATACATTTGAGTGGTAACTTTTGGGTGATGTTATGATCATGTGTACTAAAGGACATTTGGCTTAGTGGTGTCTTAGTATTTGAGTGTATAAACAAAGGCTGCAGGTTTTAATCTTACTCTAGCTGATCACGGTCCGAAAACCGTACCGGACCAAAAACTGATTTGGTCCAAAACTCCGGACTAAAGACCGGGCCGAAATGTTTGGTCCGGGTTAGTCCGGTCCAACAAAGCATAATAGCCGTGACACAAGACCGGACCGAGGACCCAAAATGAGCAAAAGGGTGAATCGAGGACCAGACTAAAAAAGGTTCGATTCAGTCGGTCCGGATTTTTGATTGAGTCTGGTCCGCGGTCTATAATGCTCACCCCTAATCAATAGCGTAGGCATTCATGATGTGAGGTTTAACAAAACATCTAAAACACATTAAAAACTTTATCTTTTTTTCAACCATAATGAGTTCATAGTTTATAGAAGTGGCATGAGCAAGTCTAAGATAATGAACCTATTCACTTTGCAAGCTTTGCATTGTGTCATAAATTGCCATACTTAGAGTAAGCTGCGTTAGGAACATATCAAAACTTAAAACTTATTTATTATATCTTAAAGTACCGACTATGATGTAGAAGGAACTCACATCTCCACTGGGGCGTTAATGTACATATATATTCTCTTAGAATCATCAACACTGTCACGATACAACATTGTAACCTGGTTGTTGAATTCTTCAACTGACTCAGAAATTACACGGATGCATCAACACAACAAGCACAGGAAGATGAAGATCAGTTGCATCACCCGTTCGTGTTCTTTGTATCTATAAACAATGATCTAAATAAGCTCATGCAAACCGCTTTAAAAAGCTAAACAATAAAGCCACATGAAGAAATGGTGCTCAATATGCTACGATCACTCAAAAATCAATACATTTAAACAGTCTGCTTGTTTGCTTGTTGTATTGTACTTGAAAATCATATACTATTCAAATGTTACTCAAAAACATTACTTCACATTATATACGAAAAAAAATTACACAGTTACCCGTGTTGAGTCGGATAAGCGGGTTTTGGAGGTTATAGCCGGGTCTGAGCCGGGTCTTAGCCAGGTTTGGCCGGATATAGCCGGATCTTGGTCGGATATAGCCGGGTCTTAGCCGGATTTGGCTAGATATAGTCGGGTCTTGGCCTAGTTTGGCCGAGTTTAGCCATAGCCGGGTCTTGGCCGGGGCTTGCCGGTTTCAATCCGAAATGATGTAATTATATAGCAGGGTCTTGGAGGGTCTGGTCCAAATATAGCCGGGCCTTAGGCAGGGTTTGGCCTGATTTAGCAGGGTCCTGACCAGGTCTGGCCAAATTATAGGTCGGGTCTAGGCCAGTTTTGGCTGGATTTAGCTCGGGTCTTAACCCGGGGCTTGAGGTTCCAACACGGATAATGGCTGTGTATAGCC
The DNA here is from genome assembly GCA_026074375.1 of Tanacetum coccineum. Classification (NCBI taxonomy): domain Eukaryota; kingdom Viridiplantae; phylum Streptophyta; class Magnoliopsida; order Asterales; family Asteraceae; genus Tanacetum; species Tanacetum coccineum. The sequence continues at coordinate 29,434 of BQNB010046045.1, read as the reverse complement.
GGGTCTGGCCGAATATAGTCGGGTTTGGCCGGATATAACCGGGTCTTGGCCAGATATAGCCGGGTCTTGGACGAATAGCCGGGTCTAACCGGGTCTTGGCCGGATATAGTTGGGGCTTGGCCGGTTCCAACCGGATATAGATATGTATAACCGGGTCTTGACTGGGTCTAGCCGAATATAGCCAGTTATAGCCGGGTCTAGGCCGGTTATATCCGGGTCTTAACCAGATATTGCTGGGTCTAACCAGATATAGCTGGGTATTGGCGTTATCTAACCGGATATAACCGGGTCTAATCGGATATAGCTGGGACTTGGCTGCATATAGTCGGGTCTTCCCCATATATAGCCGGGTTTTGTTCGTATAGTGGTGGTTTACGTATTGAAGGGAATGACTAGATCAAAAGACTATTTCGGATCATGTAGGACAAGAGTTATCTGTCCATAATTCTCTACCTGGTTGGAATAGAAAGATATAACTTCCAAATTATATTAAAAAAGCTTTTATATATAAACTCAAAAGGTGACGCATTATAAAGTATAAACACTTAATCATCTAATTTATGAAGGTATGACATTTTACGTATCTCTTAAAGAGGATTTCTATGTGGATATGTTGTGTGCTTTGCATTTGACTACGATAATTAGTCATAAGCATGACAAGAACCTGTTGAAGGTTCCTAAAAAACTGTTCCATCATTGCTCAAATTGTTACTAGCCAATACTGTTAGCTGTCATTAAGTCATAGATTGATATGATTAGCTGTGATTGATTATTTTACATTAATTGAGATTGGGTTATATCCCATAATTATAGGAAGATACCATAGATATTGATAGTCCCATTCTTATATAAAGACATATCGATGTATAATCCCTTCATGGGGAATAAACTGAATTGTAATATGGTATCACAACCTCTCATAAAGATCCTCCCAAAACCCTAATTTTTTTCATTCGGTTGCTCATTAAGTTGATTTATTTTCTTTGTTGTTTTCTGCTTGCTATTGTTCAAATGAATCATAGCCACATGACGGGCGGTCACGCTCCACCAACAAACCAAAACCACATAATTGATAAAAGCCTATTCCGTTGCAAGCTTCAAGGCATGTATCACCCACCCCTGTAATCATTTGAGTTAATTAAACTATAATGCTTGGAGGCTCGTTGTTTCAAACGTTTTTGCATAACCTTTGAAGTTACTCATCATCTTGACAGTCGCCTATTACAACTGCATCTAAAAGTTGACCCTATCCATGAAGACTTAATGTCTAGTTATTCGTCATGTGGTTTCTACACAACAAGTCCAAAACTCGTGGAGATGGTAGTTGACGTTGATTCTACCGCCTATGGAGTTTGGAAGAAATTGAAGGATCTCTTCCATGACAATAAGGATGCCCGTATCACTCAACTTGATCATGAGATCCGCACATGTCATTTGATTAATTCCTCCATATACTGTTTTTTTCAATAATTATAAATTTATAGCCGATCGCTTCCTGCCAATTTGATCTCACCTGTCATAGATTCCAGCCTCGCTGACATATGCAATCAATGGGAATTCAATTTGCATGTATCCCGGATGCGGCTTGTGTTATCGTCTTATGAAATAGTCCATAACTTTGTCGAGTTGACGATCCATGTCGCATCCTTGAAAGTATGTTAAATGGGTTCTCATCCCTCGCATGGTAAATCTCCTGATTATCATTAAATCTTCCTTCTCTACGGTGCTTGTTGCATCTACTTCAAATATTGATAAGGCCAACACTATGAGTACTTCGGGTTTGGATGCTTGTTGTAATTTTCAACGTGGTTCTTGCACTTACGGAGTACATTGCAAGTTTGTTCATGGTGCCAATGATCTCTGACCGCGCCCCAATCCAACCCTTACTACTCGGTAACAATACTGTTAGCCTCAAAATATTGAGTCGAACAATGGAAGTTCGTTCATAACTATATTAGGTCTCGGTCACTAAATTAATATACGTTGTAATAGGCTAGACGGGTAAACGGGTTCTTATTTGTAATCTAATCGGTCACGTGTATCGGGCAAAAGCCCAAGTAAACCCGAGCCCTACCCGTAGAATCACTAAAGGCATGCAAGCCTTTTAGACTTAACTATAAATACCCCTCTCCAAGGATGGAGAGGGTGTTGGTTCATTTGTAAACATTCTCTTATAAGTTAATTCAACCATTCTCTTTCATTTTCTCTCTCTAAACTTCTTCTAATTTCCTTCTTTTTCTTTTTAAATTCGTGTATCTAGTAATGAACTGAAGTGATTACGGGTAACCGACATTTGGTATCAAGAGCCTCGGGTGTTTCGTGTTTGATTTGTGGATTAAATACAAATTTCGTGGCTTCTTATTAGTTTTTCTTCTTGGTTCAAACTAAAACGCAAAGAAAAACCATGGTTTGATTTATATTTTCGTGGTTAAGTTGTTAAATCTTTGTACTTTCGTGGCTAGAACAAGTTCTTACATCTATCTTCGTAGTTCTATAGCTTAGTTCGTGGCTAAATAGGTTAAATCGAGCTAGTTTGAAGTTTTTTTCGTCATTGCGTTTTGAAAAATTCTTGGCTGCGTTTTGTGTATAAAGACAAGAAAGAGTACCACGTGAAAACGACTTGTGAAAGTGACTCTTGTACTTGTTGCGTTTTGCTTAAAGTTCATTGCGTTTTGCTCAAAGACTCATTGCGTTTTGCTAAAGAATTCATTGCGTTTTGCTCAAAGAACTCATTGCGTTTTGCTAAAGAACTCATTGCGTTTTGCTCAAAGAAATCTTGCGTTTTGCTCAAAGACACATTGCGTTTTGCTCATAAAGTCACTGCGTTTTGCTAAAGATCAAGTGCTGCGTTTTGCCTAGAGCCTTGCATTTTGCTCATTGCGGTTTGCCAAGAAGATTGTGTTTTGCATCTTGCGATTTGTCTCTTGCGGTTTGACTAGAGCTTTGCGTTTTGTCCATCGATCCGCGCATCAGGTGGTATTTGACCGAATTAGGGACATCTTGGTAATCACCGTTTTTAATCAAACATAAACATCAAGACAACAATTCAAGGACTAATTACAAGGACTTTGGACTTTAATTCGGACTACAAGGACAATTAATCAACAACAACAAACATAATCAACAAACTTTAACTACAACAGTTAACTTTTCATGGTTTCCTCTTGATTTTGTAAAATCCCGTGAAAGAACTCAATTTTTCGGTTTAAATCTTTGACTTGTAAAATCCCGTGGAAATTAATTACTTTCAATAATCACAATATTCAATCCACAACACTTCATAAACACTTAAGTCTTCAATCATTTTTCACTTCATAATTCTTAACTGCATTCATCATGACAACTCCAATTGTATCATTCCACAAACCGACTGTCAAATGCATATCAACATAAATGGCAGCTGGTTCAAGGGATTGTCACAATGATTGCCACAGGACGATATGCACAATGGCGATCAAGGTTTATTAGATTACATTGATACAAGGACCAATGGTGATGCCTTTACGGAAGTGCATTCTTAAGGTCCTTACACTCCAACCGATTGTCACAACCTTAGCTGTTCCTGCAAAAGAGGATTCTCCCGCAGTTCCTGAATCAAAACACAACAGTCAGTGACAGTTTTAATATGTCTACTGAGAACTTAGCTCATTCTGAATCAGAAAAAGAAGCGATTCATTTGATATTGACTGGAATTGGAGATGAAATATACTCAACTGTTGATGCATGTCAGACAGCTCAAGAAATGTGGGAAGCCATCGAAAGGCTACAACAAGGTGAATCACTCAATATTCAAGATGTCAAGACAAACTTGTTTTGGGAGTTTGGTCAATTCACCTCTCACGATGGAGAAACAATTGAGTCTTACTACACAAGATTCTACAAAATGATGAATGAAATGATCCACGAAACTATTTGAACAAGTTTGCAACGATGCCAAGTCATTGTTCAATTTCTTCACAAATTCAACCAGAATGGTCAAGATATGTCACAATTGTGAGCAACAACACAAAGGTTGGATTGAGTTTCTTCATAAGCCTTTTGGGGTAAAACAAACATTCTGAAACAATACCAAAAGGAAGTTAATGAACTCCGTGCTGAAAGAATGGCCAAGAATGCTAACCCATTAGCACTTGTTGCTACTGCTCAAACACTTCAAGACCCTTATTACCAAACATCAAAACCTCACAAATCATATGCACCAACATCAAAAGCTTCACTTCCAACCAGATCTCATGCAACTACAAGATACAAAGGCAAAGAGATAGCACACAATCTCACCTACCATCTCTGTGTCAGCTTCTGAAGAAGACAATGATCCTGAACAAGCTCAGAAGGATAAAGACATGCAGAAAAATTTGGCTCTCATTGCCAAAAAGTACTTCAAGAAACTCTACAAAACCTACCAACAAACAACCTCTGAACTTCTTCAAATACACCAGAAACAAGAATGTGGATACTACTCCAAGGTACAAGAATGACAATCAGACTGGACAGTTTGGGAATCAGAGGGCAGTGAATGTTGTTGGGGCTAGGGAAACTGTAGGTGGTCCAGTAGTGCAACAGTCTGGGATACAGTGTTTTAACTGCAAGGAATTTGGTCATTATGCTAAGGAATGCAGAAAGCCAAAATGGGTTAAAGACTCCACGTATCACAAGGAAAAGATGTTGCTGTGTAAACAAGCTGAGAAAGGTGTTCAACTTCAAGCAGAGCAATCTGACTGGCTAGCAGACACGGATGAAGAGATTGATGAACAAGAGTTGGAAGCACTATTTCAGGACCATCACATGGCACAAAAGATCCAAGAGTTTCCTAATGCAGAAGCAGGCAAGATGCTGAAGCCATTAGAACAGGTACAATACGATACTGACGATAATGTGTTTGCCAATGACATACAACATTTTAACCAATATGAATCCATTATTAACATATGTGTAGTGGAAACTGGTGATAGTAATGTCACTCCTGACTCACCGGATATGTATGATAATGATATTCAAAATGACCAAAATGATGTAGAATTTGATGATGAGCGTGTTGCACTTGCTAATTTAATTGCTAATTAATGCTTGATTCATTATACGTCGTGTAATGATAAAAGATTCAAAAGCAATTAAAGAAAGCAAATGTAACATTGACTCAAGAGTTAACTGAGTGCAAATCTATTCTTGCGGAAACTAGTAGAACTCTAAGGGAATCTAATAGTATTCGGGATAGTTGCTTAGTTGCACTTCAAAATAAATAGACTGAGTTTGAGAGGTTCAATGCCTTTAATGATCGTACAGTTGACTATGACAAACTTGAACGAAGGTTAAATGAAACTCTAGGACTATTAGCTCAAAAAGAAAATTGGACATAAAAAGAAAGTTCTACAAGTTAAAAGCCTATGAAATTTTAGTTGTCACAAGAGTAAATACATGACGAGTTAGTCAAACAGATTCTTTTAACCAAGTCACATTACGAAGGTCTTGCTCAAGCGAGAAAAACAAAGGTAATAAACGGATTTAAAGCTTAAGGAAAGAAAAAGATAATGACAAAATAGATTTCATGGAAATAACCAGTTCAAAGTTTTTGAATGTTATTGTTTCAAACGGAGTCAATCAATCCAAAACCAATCTTATGTTAGCACCCAAATGCCCTCTTTTTCTACGTGCCTAACACATTTAGAAAAGCTGTTTGAAGCGCGTTGAAGACACCAATTTATCTTTAAACTGGGAAAAGTGCCATTTCATGGTAAGGAAGGCATTGTTCTCGGACATAAAATTTCTAAGTCGGGGACTTGAGGTTGATAGAGTAAGTAGAAGTAATAGCTAATCTCCTCATCCGACTTCCGTTCAAAAGGTGTCCGTCAGTTTCCATTTGTGCACGACGGGTTTACGACGATTCATTCAGGACTTTTCCAAAATTGCCCGTCCTATGACTCATTTGCTTGAAAAAGAGACTCCGTTTGTCTTTTCTGAAGAGTTGTATCGATTCTTTAATACACTCCCCCTCAAAAGAAAACTGACTGAGGCTCCGATCTTAATTGCTCCCGACTGGGACTTGCCTTTTGAACTGATGTGCGATGCTAGCGACTTCGCAATTGGGGCAGTCCTCGGGCAAAGAAAAAACAAGCATTTTCAACCTATACACTATGCTAGCAAGACTATGAACGAGGCTCAAACTCACTACACTACTACGGAAAAAGAATTACTTGCTGTGGTGTATGCCTTTGAGAAGTTTCGTTCATATCTTGTCATGTCCAAAAGCATAGTATATACTGACCATTTGGCCATCAAGTTATCTCTTTTACCAAGAAGGATTGCTAAGGCAAGCTCATGGGGTGTATCTTATTGCTCCAGGAAATTTGACATTGGAATTCGAGACAAATAAAGGAGCTGGGAATCTCGCCGCGATCTCTGTCAGACTTGAAAATCCGCATCAAGACAAACTCGAGAACAAAGAGATCAATGAAGCATTTCCTCTCGAAACCCTTGGCTCTATTGCTCTTCAAGATCAAAGTACCCCATGGTTTGCCGATTTTGCAAACTACCATGCGGGGAAATTTGTTATCAAGGGAATGACATCCCAACAAAAAAATAAATTCTTCAAGGATGTCAAGCACTATTTCTGGGATGATCCTTTCCTGTTTAAGATCTGTGTGTTAGGTGGATTAGAGTTGTGTTTCTGGACAAGAAGGCTTTAGACATCTCAAAGCTTGCCACAGTGGACTACTGGGGGACACTATGGTGCAATTACCACAGCCAGGAAAAATCTTCGATTCAGGATTTCTATGGACCACCATCTACAAGGATGCCCATGGACTTTGTCACCCGTTGTGACACTTTGTCACGTCAAGAAAAATACGCAACGTGAAGAGATTGCACATTACTCCATCCAAGTTTTGCGAAATCTTTTGACATTGGGGCATTGATTTTATGGGGCCATTTCCCTGTTTTCAAGAGGGAAACAAATACATACTCGTGGTCTGTTGACTATTTGTCAAAATGGTCGTAAGCATAAATGCGCTCCCCACCAATGATGCCCGAGTTGTCTGTAAATTTTTGAAAACTCTCTTCTCTCGATTTGGTGCACCCCGAGCTATCATAAGTGATCGCGGAACTCACTTTTGCAATGACCAATTTACAAAAGTCATGCTTAAGTACGGAGTCACTCACCGTCTCTCCACCGCGTATCACCCACAAACAAGTGGGCAAGTAGAGGTGTCAAATCGTGGTTTAAAGCGTATTCTTGAGAGAACCGTGGGAGAAACAATGTTGCACTCCCTGGTCGGACAAATTAGATGATGCTTTATGGGCTCGAACAGGTACTAAACACCCATCGGGGGTACTCATTTAAATTGTGTTACGGGAAGGCATGTGGCACTACCGATCGAGCTAGAGCACAAAGCCTACTGGGCCCTCAAGCATACAAATTTTGATGTTCAAACTGCGGGTGATCACAGGAAAGTTCAACTGAATGAACTAAATGAACTTCGTGATCAGGCCTACGAGAACTCTTTGATCTATAAAGAGAAAACCAAGAGGATACACGATGCTAAGATCAAAAACCCGACGTTTTCAACGTTGGTGTTCGTGTCCTTCTTCAATTCTAGACTGAGCATTTTCAAGGGCAAATTGAAATCCCGTTGGTCTGGACCATTCACCGTTGTCCAAGTTTTTCCTTATGGCACCGTCGAGTTATCTCAAAACTCCGGGCCCAACTTTAAAGTGAATGGTCATCGTATAAAACACTACTTTGGAGGGGACATACCAACCGAGGTTGTCCCAGATCTCCAAACGTTCCCATGACCAATAAATTCGGGGGACGGGTCAGCAATCGGGACCCTAAACAGCGCTTCATGGGAGGCACCCATGCTTATCCGTAGTAATGTAATAAAATAAAGTGTTTTTTGTGCTGAGAAGGTTTATATTTTCCTCTTACCGGTTTCTGTCCATACTTTTTTGTGCGGGAGGGGGGATTTGTATTGTATGTCCAGGTATTCCCGGATTGTGAAGGCTCTCGATTCTGTCATTTTTAACTCGAGCTTCGCATCCTCAGCTTCATTTTGGGAATTCAGTATCCAAATCTAATCGACTAACGTTTAATCTTTTGGCACACTTCATAAACGGCCTTAGATTTACGTAGGTACCCCTTTGAAACATCGAGGACGATGTTTAGTTCTAGTATGGGGGGGGGGGGGGGAATCTTCGATTTGATTTTTGCCTGCAGTCGTTGTTATCACGTAATCCCGTTTTTACACCAAATTTTTTGCAAAAATACCAAAAAAAAAAAAAAAAAAAAATGAAAAAAAAAAATTTTTAAAAAAAAAAAATGAAAAACATTTTAAAAATTTCAAAAATAGAATAAGTGTTTTTATCTTTTTGGGTAGAGTAAGAATAAATTTTTGACTCGCTTCGGGAGTGTGAGCACTTAGCTAGTTCTTTTTAGGCAAAGCTTTATGATTATATTGCTTTGAATTCTTAAGTGAAGAACGAGAAATGATAGAGTTAAATATAAGTCTATGTGTCAAGCAGATGCGTTCATAAAAACTTATATGAATAACTTGTGTTCTTTTTCTCCCATAAGCTTCTAATCCGCCTAATCATACGGTGGTTCGATTTATTCAGCAAAGTCAATACGTTGTTTCAGAATAGTTCAAATTTGTGACTTGATTCTTTAAAAGCAAAAGTTTTGAAAGATTTAATGCCAATAAAGAATACATATTGATATATGCAGGCAAGTAATAGATGTGTCGTGATATCCCACTCCGCTAACCACGAGGTGGGGGTTCAAACTAAGACATCTTTACTTCTAGGGACTTGGTGTGTCGTGATATCTCACTTGGAAGAAAGGTCTAGGTGAGGGTTCAAACTAAGACACTAATCCTTAGCCATATTAGGAAGAAGGTGTTGATGTGATTTCCCACTACGCTAGCAACGGGGTGGGTTTTCAAACTAAGAACACCGGACGTTGGTTGTGATATCCTACTAGGGAGTCGACGGCTTGGTAGGTGTTTCAAACTAAGCAACGAATTCATGCTTTAAGAACTTAAAATAATAATAAATAATAATATTATTATTAATAATAATAAAATAATTTAATAATTTGAAGTTCTATTAAATCAAAGTTGCAGTCTTAATAAATGGTTGTTTTGTGTCACGATCATTTTGTGACTATGTGATTAACGTTGATCTATGGTTGAGTTAAATCGAGCCACACACAGTAATCATTTATCCATGTCGGGAGGCTCAAAGTTCAAAGTAAATAAGTTGAGGGCTTTACACCTAAACTTATATCGATCAATGATCTCTTTTAATTGCTTGGCTTAAGAATAGTGAAAAATCGGGACGATTGAAATTTTTCGTATAGGACTTCCCTGGATAGGATCACTCTATGGACGTTTCTCACTCTATGATCCCATTGTGAGTTAAATAAGAAAGACAAACCATTCAAAAAATGAAAAAAAAAAATCAAAAAAAAAAAAAATCAAAAAAAAAAAAAAAAAAAAATTAGAGTAGTCAATGTACATACAAAATAATGGTGTTAATCGGGATTTGTCGAAGCTATTGATTCTTTCCTTTGACAAACACTTTGCTACTTTTCAAAGTTATTAGTCGGAGGGGGTCAAGAGTCTTAGTTTTCGTAAATGCTTACTTCATAGCATTGCGTGAGGACACGGCAATGTCGTAGTATGGGGGATTTTGGTATGTGCTTAAATACACATACCTTTTTCCATTAAAAACGGACTTAAATGACCAAAAACAGACAGAAACTGCCAAAGATATGTTTGTTTTACACTTGTGTTGTGCAGGAAAAGGATATCACACCAAAAGACAGAAAACAAAGCAAGAAATGACAAAACCAGGCACGGAATGGAAAAGCTGTGAAGGACAAAGCCAAATCAAAGCCAAAGACCAGAAAAGTCAAAGTCAAAGTCAACTCAACAAATTAACAGTCAAAACCGGAGCCGTAATTGAAGAATACTATTGGTTGCAATCTCAACCCATCTGATGGGCCGGGAAAGCCCAATAGTATATTAACGAAGACTGTGAAGACCAAATGGGCCCTCAATCAATGACAACAGCCCATTTGTGTGCAATTGACAGAGACTGTGAAGACTTTGAAGGCCCGATCCTAGCCTTTGTACAGCCAACCTCAGCCATTGTACACATAAAACCCACCTGAACCTTATTGGGCCATAAAAAGCCCAATAACATAAGCCTGAACCTTATTGGGCCCAGACACACTCAATTAGGCCCAATACACAACCCAAGCCCATTACTGGCCCAATACCATTTTTTTATAAACCCTAGGGACCTAAATTGTCAAATTTAAAAATGTTTGTAAAAAGAAAAAGTGTTTTAAACAAAGAGAGGGACTGATTTTGCAATTTTACAAAACTAAGTTCCCTTAAAACACAAGGGCTGAAACTGCCATTATTTAAAACCTTTTATATCTTTGTTTTAATAAAACACAAGGGCCCAAATTGCCAATTTCCAAACTCTTTTATAACTAAAGAAAAAAGAAACAAAAGAAATGAAAAAGAAGTGAAACATGAGGGGTTCTTCTTGGCATTCTCGAACTTTCAAACCTGTTAACCAATAACAGCTCACCCCTCAATACCTTTCCCGCCAACTCCCTCAAAACCTTCACCATCACGAGATACCACCCCATTCTTTTACCCAAACCTCCCTTTACCCAGTCCAATCCTAAACCCACACCCATTTCCCTGTTTAAAATGCCAAGCTGGCAATCTCATCAAACCCGAAGCACCATCCATGGCTGAGATTGATAAGAAAGAAACACAAGTGTAATCCTAGGGCTAGGAATGTTAGCTGAGCTTCAAGACACACAACAAACACACCCAAGTGAAGATAGAAGACTGAGAGACTTCTATAAATTGAAGAAACACAAGCCGAACAAAGGACACCATTTTTTTTATGTTTTTAGCTTAAGTTTAATTCAAAGTCTTTCTTTTTAAACATTTAAGTATCATTCAGTTCATGTAAAAGTTTTATGTTGTAACAATTTTCATTTTTAATAAAAGTTAAAAAGTTTGTGAAAATCACCATTGTCGAAATTTAAAGTATAATTTAAGCCTTTTTAATTCTGTTTAGATTGATTAAACATGTGTTAAAAGTTATTAAAGTTAACTTGTAATCACTTACATCAGCCTTATTTTACCCAAAAATCAGTTAAAAAGCTATTTAATATATTTAAGGGAGTGTTTGGTTTAGCTTTAAAATGGGTCAAATGGTTGTTGTTGTGGGTCAAGCTCACTCAGCCAACTTTGGCTGAGTGTGTAGGGGTAATCAAGCCACTTAAACCACCATTTTTAGTTTTAAAATCAATTTTTAAGTGTTTTCTATTTTCTGTCAAATTTTCAATAAGCTAATTTGAGCTTAAGTGCTCAAGCTGCATAAGCAGCTTAAGCACATTGTTTTTGTGCTCTTTGGTGTTGTTTCTAGCCCTTTAACCAACCATTTGTTCTGTCCCTTTGGTTTGACCAAGTATGAGTCAACAAGTATGTATGCATTATTTTTGAAATCCCTCAATTTTAAGCCCAATAATCAGCAGTTTAAAATTGGTTTTAATGCCTAAAACTTTGAAAATAAGCTCATTGTCCACCCTTTTTAATCTGTTTGGATTTTATTTTGGCTAAAAAGCTCTTAAGAGCTTATTTGCATAAGCCCAAAAAGCCTTTCAGCTCACTGTTTGAGCTCCCCTGGTGCTGAGCACCATATTAAGCCCCCCTTTTCTAGCTTATTTAATATTAAGCTGTAGGTTTTTATGGCTTTTTAGTATAACTTATAGGTAGGCCTCTTAGGATTAGCAGCTTAATTTAGTTAGTTAGCTTATTTAGTTAGCTTAAATTAGGCTCAAAGTAGCCCTTTTTCTGTTTTCTTTTAAGATTATCATTATAGCTTAAGTACTTTTCAGCTTATTTTAGGGCTTATTCTAGAAAACATAGCTTATTTAGGACTCCCCTCTCCCTATTTATTTGTTTCCCATAATTGTAGCTTATTGTGCTAGCTTAAATCCAATAAGAAAGAAAAATAAGCTTAAAAGCTTATTAAGCTTCTGTCAGTCAAAAAGCTCATTTTTCTAGCTTATTTAGTTGGATTCAGCTTATGCCCCTTTTATGAAAAATGTTGCCATTAAGCCCCTTTACAACTTTCCTGTTTTGACTTTTTGATAATAAGCACTTAGGACTTGATTTGCAATCGGGGTCCACTTCAGGGACCATTTGTGTAATTTCTTCTTTTATAGTTAACATTGTTAGTCCCCTTTGTTAGTTAGCTTGTTACCCCGTCAGTCCTTTTGTCCTTTCACTGTTAGTCCTTTAGTTTTAACAACAGTTAGCTTTAGTTAGTTTTATTTAATTTAATTAATTAATTTAGGTTTAATTTTAATTAGTTTAATTACTTTTTATTTAAACAGTAAAATTTGGGCATTTTTATATTTTTAGAATTGTTAACTTTTTCTTTATTTAATTTTATTTTTTCAGAATTTTTATAACTTTTATTTTTTGTCTTTTTCTATTTTCTTAGTTTTAATTAGTTTTTAATCTTTAAAAATTCATAAAAAATACAAAAATTAATAAAAAATTATTTTTCTTTTTTAGAAAATTTTCTTTAATCAAATAGTTTGTAGGAAAATTATTAAAACTTGTGTAGGGTAATTTTTGCCCAAATTTCAGTTCCGGGCCCGTTTACGAGCCCGGATTTTTCGTTTCTTACCGTTTTGTTCGTTTTTGAACTCCGTTTTAGAAAATTTTTATATTTTCTTTTAAGTTAGAATATTTTTGATTTATTTAAATTTTAAAATTGGTACCGCGATCACTTATGATTGCACGAGGGGCACCAAATCGAGAAAAGAGAGTTTTCAAAAATTTACAAACAACTCGGGCATCATTGGTGGGGAGCGCTTTTGCTTCGACCCATTTTGACAAATAGTCAACAGCCACGAGTATGTACTTGTTTCCTCTTGAAGACGGAAACGGCCCCATAAAATCAATGCCCCAGATGTCAAAGATTTCGCAAACTTGGATGGAGTTTTGTGGCATCTCATCACGTTGCGTAATTTTTCCTTGACGTTGACAAATGTCACAACGGGTGACAAAGTCATGGGCATCCTTGTAGATGGTGGGCCAATAGAATCCTGAATCGAAGATTTTTCTTGCTGTGTAATTGGCACCATAGTGTCCCCCAGTAGGTCCACTGTGGCAAGCTTTGAGAATGTCTAAAGCTTCTTGCCCAGAAACACAACGTCTTATCACCTGATCAGCACAGTTTTTAAACAGAAAGGGATCATCCCAGAAATAATGCTTGACATCCTTGAAGAATTTATTTTTTTGTTGGGATGTCATTCCCTTAATCACGAATTTCCCCGCATGGTAGTTTGCAAAATCTGCAAACCATGGGGTACTTTGATCTTGAAGAGCAATCGAACCAAGAGTCTCGAGAGGAAATGCTTCATTGATTTCGTTGTTCTCGAACTTGTCTTGGTGAGGATTTTCCAGTCTTGAAAGATGATCTGCAGCAAGATTCTCAGCTCCTTTTTTGTCTCGAACATCAATGTCAAACTCTTGGAGCAATAAGATCCACCGCATGAGTCTTGCCTTAGCATCCTTCTTGGCAAAGAGATACTTGATGGCAGAATGATCAGTATACACTATGCTTTTTGACATAACAAGATATGACCGAAATTTCTCAAAGGCATACACTACAGCAAGTAATTCTTTTTCAGTAGTAGTGTAATGAGTTTGAGCCTCGTTCATAGTCTTGCTAGCATAGTGTATAGGTTGAAAATGCTTGTTTTTTCTTTGCCCGAGGACTGCCCCAATTGCGAAGTCGCTAGCATCGCACATCAGTTCAAAAGGCAAGTCCCAGTCGGGAGCAATTAAGATCGGAGCCTCAGTCAGTTTTCTTTTGAGTGTATTAAAGGAATCGACACACTCTTCAGAAAAGACAAACGGAGTCTCTTTTTCAAGCAAATGAGTCATAGGACGGGCAATTTTTGAGAAGTCCTGAATGAATCGCCGGTAAAAACCGGCGTGCCCAAGGAAACTACGGACACCTTTGACCACCTTTGACAGAAGTCGGATGAGGGAGTTTAGCTATTACTTCGACTTTAGCTCTATCAACCTCAAGTCCAGACTTAGAAATTTTATGTCCGAGAACAATGCCTTCCTTTACCATGAAATGGCTCTTTTCCCAGTTTAAAGACAAATTGGTGTCTTCACACCGCTTCAACATCTTTTCTAAATGGGTTAGGCACGTGGAGAAAGAGTCTCCAAAGACCGAAAAGTCATCCATAAATACTTCCATCGTTTTTTCAATCATATCGTGGAAGATTGGCCATACATACATCGTTTGGACCGTGCCAGGAGCATTCATAGCCCCAAAAGGCATGCGACGATAGGCAAAAGTTCCGTATGGGCTTTAGAATGTTGTCTTTTCTTTTTGGTTGGGTGGTGGTGTGTTGTGGGTAGGAGTTTTTTTTTTTTTGTCTTTTTTTTTTTTTCCTTTTTGACTTTTTGTGATTTATTTACGGTTGGGGGTGGCTTGATCTTTTTGGTCAATAGATCTGAAATGATCCCCCGAAAGCCATCGAGGAAACAGTAGTATTCGTTCCTCTCCCGGGCGTCCAAGTGATTTTTCGCGGAGCATGGTTGGGTGTGGGGGGGGGGGGGGGGGGGGAGGCCATTGAGGTATGGGGTGTGACGGGACTATATAGAGATGCTGACGGATTGGTTTACGAGTTTTCTGGAGGGCTGTGGCATAGTATGTTTTTAACATACTTACTGGTAATCAATATTACAGACTCTTTATAGGGGGAGTTTAGATCTTTATTCTCGGTGCCAGACTTATGTGACACGGGGGACATCTCAACTTGATGACACGAACCTGTAGGAATTAGGTTTCATTCTCATCATTTGTGATGACAGTCATACTCCTTTTTAGGTACACAGTGTACCGTCACACCAAGGGCTGTCAGAGATGGGGTATAATCAATCCAGCGTCTAGGAGTTTTTCAACTCCTTTTTTATAACACTCGTGATTTTTGGGGTTCCCCTTCTTTGACCTTTTGCACAGATGGTTCATAGTCCTCTTCCATTAGAATTTGTGAGTACAAAATCTGGGTCTAACACCCTTTTGTCGGATAATTTCCAAGCGATGGCTCGCTTGTGGGACTTAAGAACCTTGATCAGATCGGCTTTCTCCCCCAAACTTAATTCTTTAGCAATGATGACTGGTAACTTGTTGTCATCTTCTAAAAATGCGTATTCGAGATGGGGTGGCAGTTCCTTGAGTTCAACCTCGGGAGGTTCATCAACGGAAGATTTAACGGTTTTAGCTTCACAGAGTTTGAGTTCCTTCCTAACTCCAGGCAGATATTGTTCTTGATTTGGGAGTGGGGGTGGTGGTTCACTGTTCAAAATTGCTTCTAGAAGCAGGATGTCCCCCTCAGGATCCTGATAAGTTGGATCAACTTCAGATGAAGTTGGATCATCTTCTAAAGCAAGAAACGAATCTGCTTCTTCAAATAAAAGAAAATCACTGTCCCCGAAAGGAGTGAGATTTGGAGAAGCAGTAGAAACAATAGGCTCAAAATATGGAGTGG
This sequence comes from Tanacetum coccineum, assembly GCA_026074375.1. Taxonomy (NCBI): domain Eukaryota; kingdom Viridiplantae; phylum Streptophyta; class Magnoliopsida; order Asterales; family Asteraceae; genus Tanacetum; species Tanacetum coccineum. The sequence goes on along the minus strand of BQNB010046045.1, from coordinate 13,827 downwards.
GATTGCCACTCGCGATCACGTTTGAAAATCCTAGGACCTCTTGAGAATACTCATCACAAGCCATATCAATGACGTCGATTTTGTTTACCGTCATATGGTTGTAATCAGCTGTTGTATTTGAAGTCTGGTCCAGGTTTAAATGATAGCGGATGCCTCCTGCCACACGAAAGGTAAATCTCTCCTCCATAAACATCAATCAAAGCATGACTTGTTTTTTAAGAAACATTCGCCCGAAATAAAGGACTCGGGGTCTTGTTTCAAAATCAAACAACTACGAATCAGCTGGAAAATTGGAACTTTCCCACCATTAGACGAACTTCTATTAGCATTACCGATTGGTTTCAGTGATTGAACATCTGCTAGCTCTAACGTATGGCCAAGGTTTGGGTTAGTTCAGGAAGAGCGAGGATCTTTCCAGACAGAAAAAGGCATGAATTAATGCTCGCACCAAGATCCCAATGCGTTGCATGTATACTCCCCGTAATTTCACAGGAATCAGAAATCGGCCATGGTCTCCCAGTTTCTTGGTAACTTGTTGAGATGACCGCTGAACAGTTCCATTCAAAGGAGTCCTTGCCAATTCGCTCAATTATTCCTTGTTTCCAATCAAGTTTTTAAGTCGAAGCAAATTCCGTCCATGAGCATCAAGGCATCGGTAAAGCTAATCTCGAAACTTAAATCTCTAAAGATTTCATAGAATTTCTCGTTTTGGTCGTTAGCTTTTTCCTTGCGCTTTTCATCATTTCTTCTTGATGGAAATGGAATTGATGCTTTAGGAACTGGAGTAACAACAGGAGCAACATTGGGCTCAGGATTTGGATTACGAGACTGAATTTGAACAACAGGAGGTTGGACGTCTTCGGTGCTTCCGTTATTAGCAGGAGGCATCGTGTCCTTTGTCACCTCGGTGTCATGATTAACTGCTTTCGGTCCTTGGATGGTAACACCACTTCTCGGTATGATGCCTTTTTTAAATCTTTCCTTAGTTGGTAATAGTGTAGTGTTACCAGGAAGAGTTCCAGAACCGGAAGTAGAAGCTGTATTAGCAGTAACAAATTTTGAAAGCATGTCAGTCAAATTTGCCATTTGGGATTGCAGGTTTTGACCTTGGTTTTGCATGTTTCTCAACACTGCATCATTGGCTGTGACATATCTTTCAAAATCTGTTTTTGACACACCGTGTGTCTGAGGAGCAGGTCCTTGATGGGCTACTGGTTGATGAGCTACTGGTTGATTGACCGGAGGTCGATAAATCTGACCTTGGTTGAAATTGTTTCCTCTGTTTTGATTGAAGTTATTTCCTCGATTGAAATTGTTTTGACTATTTGCATGAGGATTCTGAATGGGAGGAAAACCAGGAGGTCGAATTTGGTTTGAGACCATCGGAGGTCGATAACCAGAATTAGCTTGGTTGAAATTGGCCGCAGCGGCCTGGGACACATACTCTTGGATATTGTCATGGTACATGTTGCTGTTAGTGGCTGGACAGTTTTGATAAGAATGACCTCCCCCACAAGTTACACAACTTTGTTCAACCGCTTTTACGGGGGCGGAAGCTGGGGTTTGGTTCTTTCTATCGAGAATTAATGCCCGAACCATGTCTTTGAGTTCAGCAACATCAGATGAGACTGCTTGGGTGGAAGAGCTTGTACTCATTTTAGCTACAACAGCTTTGTTTCTTGACTGACGTACCTTAGACTTGCTCTCGATAATTTTTAAACATTCTCGAGGCATTTTGTCTAAGAAGTTACCACCGGCAGCAGAGTTCAATGAATCTTGATCATTTGAGTTTAGGGCATTATAGAATGTATCGAGTTGATGCAATTCTGAAAACCCATGATGAGGGCATCCCCTTAAAAGATCATTGAAACGATCCCAAGCCTCATAAAACGTCTCATCAAATTTTTGCTGAAATCTCGTGATTTCATTTCTGAGATTTGTCGTTTTAGAGGGCGGGAAGGGAAGAAATAAATTGTTAAATAAAATTTCGCAACAAGATCATCCCATGATTTCAAAATCGACCGAAAGGGGTTCTTTTTCTTAGCCATATCCGGGCTGCCCATCGAGAGAAAACGGGAAAAGGCATAAGTTTAACCGACGTATTTGGTACGTTCGGATCCTTCAATTGTAGAAGTGATCTTGTTGAAATAACGGATGTTACATAGTGGGTCTTCATTATCAATTTCTCCAAAAAAATTGCTTGTTTTTGGAACAAATTCAGAAGACCATGCTTGATCTCAAAGTTATTCGCGGGTGATTTCCGGAACAACGATCGCATCCTCGTAACCCTCGATGGGTGCTTCGAGCAATTGCGCCATAGTTCGATTATCAACCATCGTAACTAGGAGGATTATCAGGTTTCTCAAGATTGGATGATTCAACAGAAGTTTGTCGAACTTGTGGTTGTCGACGTCTACGGGCTTGAGAACGAGTGCGCATGCACAAAATAGAAATATAAAAAGAAAATTTACACTAATTTTTTTTTGGTTTTTCAAAGATTTATTCACAATTGATTTTAACGGACAATGAGATAAGACAACTTAAACCAAATAATCTACTTACTTCACGGTAGCTCTCAAAAAGATAAACGCACAGGTGAGCGGAGGAGTAGGAATAGCGCGAAGCTTATTTCTCCTTTCGGGTCGTAGTTCCTAGGAACAACCCTCCTTATACCCACTTTATAGTTTGTTCAACTTTTCAAGGTGAGCCGTTCGTCGTAAGAGACACAAAAGGCAAGTTTTTAAATCTTTTGTTCGAGTTGGGAACCAACAAGTTCACCGGAAGTTATTATGATAATACCTCAGTTGAGAATATTATATTTTGGTATTTTACCAATTTGTGAATTTTATTTCTTTTTTATGGACAATGTTTTTATCTTTTTGGTTTTCTTTTTTTTTAATTTTTTTAAATGATAATTATACTAAAAGAAAATGAAAATATTTTTGTACTTTTTTATTTATTTTTTATTTTTATATAATATTCACAGCTTCAAACACAAATGCCAAACGCAACGATAGACGGTTTCACAGCCTCCCCGGCAGCGGCGCCAAAAATTGATTCCCAAACTACACCTTAAAATACATATAATATATAATAAAATATAAAATATATATAGTAAGTGTAATCTAAAACACAATCAATGAAACCAGGAGCAGTATAGAATGTTCCCGGGTCGTTTATCCCCAACGAGGCTGGACTGGAGAATCGATACAGTCGGAAGATTGGAGTTTGAATGAGAAAAATGATTTGAGAGAGCAGGAAGTTAAATTAAACAATAATAAACAAAAACGTTTAAGAAAAACCTAAAAATTACGAAATTAAGCTAGAAAACGAGAGCCCGAATCCCGAACAAAGGGGGAAAAACCTAAAATCTTTAAAATTAACCCTACGAAGAAATTTTTGCTTCTAAACTACTCTAGGGAACAAATAACGAAGAATGAAAAAGACTAGACTGAAAACGGAGGTCGTTTGACCCAAAAACGAGTCAAGACAAAAACCGCACCCGAGCCCGTTCTTTAAAAAGCAAAAAGTTGTAAAAATGACCCTACGAAAATTTTTATATTTTTCCTACAAACTATATGACTAAATAAAATTTTCTAAAAAAGAAAAATATTTTTTTGATAATTTTTGTATTTTTTATGAATTTTTTAAACTTTTAACGAAATTAAATTGTAAAAAATACTAAACGACCTTTAAAAATTCTGAAAATTTTACTAAAAATACTTTACACTATAATAAACCTACGAAAAATAAGAGACCTAAAGTTTGCTTATGAATAAGCCCGAAAATAAGCTATAAACAGCTTATAGCTTTAAAGCCAAAAACACCCTTAAATACCAAGGCCCTTGGGATACTAACGTAAAAGTCCCAAGGGCGCAGCGGTAAGTGGTGTGTGTAAAGGGGGATGTATCGAGGGTTGAGACCCGGGTTCGAGTCTTGCTCACCCGGGTAACCCCTTGTCTTTCCCCCTTTTTTTTTTGGAAAAACTTTGTGAACCAAAGTTGTTAAGCTTATTGAGCTTAACAACTTTCAAAACTACGACTTTTTCTAAAAGCTTATGAATAAGCTTAAAAGGGGCTTATAAGGTGACAGAAGCTAAAAGTTAGCTTAAAGGCAAAATGGCTAAATTTTTGGACACTTGGACACTTAAGCTAAGATCTAAACTGAAAAGCTAAAAGGCATTATCCTACTCATCTTAAATAAGCACTAAGAAGGTAAATTGTGACCACTAAATAAGCTCAAAAAGGGCTTAAACTTAGACAGATGCTTAACAAAGCAAAAAAGGACTTAAGAGGCTAAGCTGTTGGACAAATAAGCTAAAGGTTGGACTAACAAACTAAATGAACTAACTAAGTTATCCTAAACAAGCACTAAAAAGCTAAAAACTGAATCTAAATAAGCTTAAAGAGCTTATATTAAGCTTTGAAAGAGAGCTTAAGTTGACAGAAAGTTAAACAAAGCTGTAAAAGCAAAAGGGGCTAACTGTTTACCTCTAAATAAGCAAGACAAATGGGACATATATGCATCACAACAAACTACACCACCCTATTAAGCAAATAGGATCCCAAATAAGCATTTGAGCTCATCTCAAAGAGGCTAGAAAGATGGCTTATGCAACACAAGCAGTACTAACCTTGAAGTTAGTATTGTTTTGGCGTTAAACATGGCTAATGGGCCCATTTGGCTAAAAAATAACAATTAAAAGGCTTTTTAAGGACTGAACTGAGGAAATTTAACCAAAGAGCATTATGCTTTTTATAAAAGCCAATAACTCAATGCTTAAGGTTCATCTAAAGCTAAGAAGGGGTGGGCTTAAGTTACACCTCGTAACCTAGCACCAGGAAAACTTTAAGCTAAAGACAAGGGCTTAATTGACAGCTTATTTAAGCTGTCAAAAAGCTTAAATATAAAAAGATAAGTTTAAAACAGCTTAAGTACACAAGAAATGGACCTTGTGCTCAATATTAAGAATCCAAACCATTTAAACCAGCAGAATTTTGAACTTTGAAAAAGGCTTTTAAGCTTTAAAAAACTGAAACTTACAACTTTAGGTTTGTTTTGCCTCAAAAAGTCAGTGACCAAGGGACTTGGTCACTTGTTTTAACCACAAAAACCACACTTTTGAACTTAAAACTCAAGATCCAAAGTGCTTATATAATAAGCCTTGTAGCTTTCTTTTAAAAACCCACATTTTGAAAAAATGACTATTAGAAAACTTTGAAAAAACAACTTTAAAAACTTAAAAACTCTTAAAAACATACCTTAAGATTAGATTAATACTTAAGCTAAATCTAAACCAACTTGACAACGACCCATTCAAAACCTTTTTGAACCTCCTTTTTCACTTTTTAACCCAAACACTCAGTACCCTTTAATTTTGAAAAGTGATTTTAAAAAGCTATAAAAGCTAAGTTAAACTGAAGTTTTAAAAAGATTACTACTACTTGAGCAATTTTAAACAATAAAAAGATAAAAAATAAATCAAATAAGCACTTAAATAGAGACCATAAGCTAGAACAGAGAAATAATCTACTTTTGACATTTTTTAGCAACTTTTGCATACAAAGTAAATGAAAGAGTAACTAGAGAGCATGCTTAGGGCATAAATAACATGAAATAAGCACATAAGACATTAATAAGCAAAAAAAAAGCCAATAAGCACTGCTACAGTAACTGAGGTAAAATTTTAAAAGAGAATGTACCATTTAAACCTTGCTCGAAAACAGGTGTTTGAAACCGATTAAGCTCAAAATTCCCTACCCACATAGCTTTAAAAAATAAGCTTAACTAACAATACAATAAGTGCCTTTACCAAATTGCTTATTCATCCTTCTTAACTTATCAAAGAAACAGTAACCTTTCTCTCTGTTTTTGAATTTACTTAAGCTTTTGTTTAATTAAGTTCTTGAAAAAACAGATAATCTGATATAAATAAAACAATTAACTTAGCATAACAAAATGTGTAAAATTAACTCAACTGAATTTTCATTAAAATTTGAAGTACAAGTACATAAAATACTTTAAACTGAAAACTAAAATCTTAAACACTAAAAACTACTTAAAACTTACACACTTGGCCACAATGGGCTTACAATGCTTATATAGTAAAAACGACTAGGGTTTTGCTTCGTTGTCCCTTCTTTCCCGAGTGTGTGTTTCTTTGTAACACAAAAACAGTAGTTGTGCTTGTTGTGAGAGTGCAAACCAAAATAATCCTGGCCCATGTATTTTAACTTGATTGCTTCTTTCAACTGAATCTGACCATGTCCTTTTACTTCGTTTTTGGTGAGATTGCCACCATGGCAATCTGTCTTGGGTGAGGTGGTAGTGGAGGGGGAAGAGGCTTAAAATCCATGGGTTTAGTTGGGTTATTTTGGGTAAAAGAAGGGAAGTAAACCCGTGTCCTTTAATGGGGTTTTGAGCTAGGGCGGGAAAAGTGGGTTATAAAAAGGTAAGGGGTGACAGGGTGGGGGTTTGGTGTTTTGGCAAGAAGGGTCCTTGAGGGTGATAGTAGCTATTGCACCACACGTCCTTGTGTGATTGAGAGTTTGGGGACTTGGCAAATTCAGTCCCCAAAGGTTATATGACCCTTTGCACCACCCGTCCTTATTAGTTATAACTTAGGGGACTTGGCAGAATTGCCCCTTGTGGTTTCTGCTGCTTCGTGGTTTAACTTTGCCAATTTGGCAGCTTGAGTCCTTCTCTTCATTTCTCTTTGTTTTCTTCTTTTGATAAGTTTAGGGTTTTGACAATTTTAACCCTCAAACTTATTTTTCTTGACTTTTGGCTTCGGGGTTGACTTAGGTTGACTTTTCCACACTTGGGCTTGGATTTTGACTTTGTCTTTTCCTGCTTTTCCATTCCGAGTCCGGTTTTGTCGTTTTGGCTTCGTTTTTTGTCTTTTTCACTTATTATCCTTCTTGCACCAATACAATTAGAAAACAGCAAAAATTTGGCAGTTTTAAGATTCCGTTTTGGTTAGTTTAGCTCGTATTTTAGAGGTAAAAGGTATGGTTTAAACACATACCAAGGTACAATGGGAATATGTTCAAGCAAGACCCTAAATCAGCTAAGGTATCAAAAGGCTTGGAGTCCCCTAGTCTACAAGGTAGAGTGAATAGTCTGGGGTGTTCCATCCATTTAGGTATTTCGCATTGGATGAATGCGGACCTGTTTTTGCCTAGCTCTAAGCTCTCCACGTATTGTCCAGGATTGCATTATACATTAGAGCATGAGCTAGGACTTCAAGAACTGGTAGGTTGAGATGTAAATCCCTTTGAATTGCACTTCTAAAGTTGCTTGGGTTCTTTAGTCGTTGTGTTCTAATTTTCCAATACTGTTTATAGCTGGATCCTTTTAGGAATGTTTGTATCTTGAACATGTTTGAAAGTATTGAATTCAGAATAAGAGATGAGATGAGCATTGTGGATCCTCCCGTTTGGGAGTAAGAAACGAAAGAAAAAACTATGAGAGTAGAAATTAACATTCCAGCCCGGTTCTTCACTGTGTCACATGAGAAAGTGGCTCCTTGGATATTCGAAGCATATGATGGTCTTCAAGATAGTGTCTATTTTGTTGGTCATCTCACTTTGTTGCTATTTGAAATCAGCTTCAAACTTAGACAATCTAGCGTATTAAGATGACATGAAGTTGGACACTAATCCTTCGAGATTTAATTGACTGTTAAAATTTTGAGGATTGTTGTTGAAGGGACGTCTCAAGATCAAACTGTTTGGCTAAAACCGGTTAGGTGGGTTTGAAAAATTATTTTAAGAGTTTTGGGTTTGTCTCCACCTAAGATTTGGGTAACTTTTCCATGATGGATTGTAGGTGTCACGCCATGATTGTTTTTTGCTCGGGTTTGAAAGTGAACCACTTACCTCTCTCTTCATCGGTACGCGATGATGCATACTCAAACAAGAAAACTGCTCGAGATTTTCCATGCCAAAATTGAGTGTCATAGGACCACTCGCAGATCTAGCAATGAACAAGAGAAATTGTTCACTTAAATGGATTGTTTAGGAGCAGATGAGCTTCATCAAGCGGCTGACTGATTTTTGATCCAGAGCACATGAGACGACAGACGATTACTCCCTCGGGACATCTTGATGCAGAAGAGAGTAGCCTTTGACCAACATAAGTGAAAATCCATTAGGTCGTTTCAATTTTCGTTGTCATAGAGGGCGAGGTCCTCTAATAGTGCCCAGGATTCTTCGGCATATCCCTGACATGAAGCTTGACCACATTCCTGAGGCTTGATCGATGGTTACGACTTGTGTCATGGATTGAACATGGTCAGAAAAAGATTGGGACTTGGACCAAAGATCCATGCCAATGATAGGACTTATTGGAGTAAGTCATTGAAACGATCCATGCATCAGAAAGAATTCTTCTTTGATGTTGTGGAACGTCAGGATGGTCGCTAATGGAACGAAGTTTTGTATCCTTCCCGTGAAAGAATTAAAGCAAGGAAACGAGTAGTAAGAACCTCTCATGTTTGAGAATAGAGCCTGCTGGAAGACAATAAAGATCAGGTTGCTAGCTTGATCGCGGAAGGGAAATTAAAATAAACACATCGCGCGTTCTTTTCCCTAGTTAGCTACATTAAGGTCAATAGAGTCCCCACAAGTTTAAGAAATCCGTGAGATGTTGTTGGATCCTCAGACCAAGTCCCCATGGGAAAGAGCATCCGTTTTGCACGAATTGATGGTTCGGATCAAAAAGGCACCACAAATGTTCCCTTGCAGGGTAGCTCATGGTGTTCCTATAGCCCTCTTGGCTAGGTTGGAATTAATCTCCAAATTACGGATAGGATTTTCGTCTCCCGTTAAGGTCAACAAAAAGATTTATGAAACAAATAACACAAAGAAAAGACCGACTACAAGAAAGCTATTATACTTAAAATAAAATCTCATTAAAGGATTTAAGCGAGTAGACCTAAGCTACACAATGGTCGAAACCTAACTATTCCCCACGTAGCAGCGCCAAACAACATAATGCGATTTTCGGAAGACTTTATAAGGAATTTTTACAACTCCTAGGCAGATAACCTTAACATATTGTAGTATAGTAAGGTAAGACTCGGGGGTTGTTATCGTTCTCTAGGGAAATAGGTTGGGAAGGCTCGAACAAGATCTAACAAAGGACTATGGTTTGAGAGAAGATTTTTTTGTATTTTTTATTTATGAAAGCAGGTAAAATCATGGTTTTGCAGAGGTCTTGTTATGTTTTTATCTATATTAAACCATATAATAATAAAAATAAGTCTAAACCTAACTTAAGGTGATAACTTATAAGATAAACGAACTATTTACTATAATCATGCACTACTCCTCAGAAATGCTTCACCAAACCTGTTGCATGTCCACACTTGTGATGATCTGTGTAAGTATCTTCCTAATCATACGAATTACATGACCCGCCGTCCTAATTTGTGTAATATTCCCTTAAGTGCAACGCCAAGAAATTGTATTATGAAACACTTATTAGAAGATACCCTAAGCATACATTTACATCAATTGAAATACTTTTAAGAGGATCAACCATAGTAGGGGTAAGGTATTATGAAGATTGTTTACCAGATGGTATCCTTCTACACACTCACAGTATTCCCTAGACGTCTCATGTCAAATCAATTCTTTGATGGCTAGTTTCTAAAGCCCTAACGTGCACATCATCACAAGAAGCAACATTACATAGGAATTCTACAATTAAAGTTTCATGCATCATAATAAATAGTAATAGATCAAGCCACATGTATAAGAAAGGTAAAAACATAAATCAATCAAACAATACATAGATATATTGAAAGATTAAATGGATAAATAAACTTTACTTGATTAAAACATGGATTAAAGAATGTTAAAATAGAGTTTTGAGGCCCTAAAGATGGCCTAAAAAGTTTCCAAACTCGAATATAAAAGTTAAGGTTCATCTCCCAAAAGTTACACACATAAAACCCTAAAATCAGTTTTGTATACATAGAGAAATCGTCCTGACGTCGTCGTGTTGTAATCGTGACTCCATCGCCACGTAGAATAATTCCTAGATCATTTTAAGTTGGCTATGTCCTGACACTGTTACCAAATCCAAGACGCCGTCACTTTGAAAATCCTAACGTCGTTGCTTGAAGTCTGTGATGCCGTCTCCATGCTCTGTTTGAACAATTCTGCAAGATAAATGGTGTAGAGTCGTAGTCTTGTCTGTTATCTATCTCTAAGACCCAAGTCATGTGTAATATTTCCTCCAAAATTCCATCCAATGCAAAAACATAAAATACAAACGAATTAATTAACATAAACCAGGAGCATATTTGCAAGATTTGAGGGTATTAAATAACCCGAAAAAGTGTATAAAATGAACACCTTCATTAGTATCATACCTGGAAAATTAGGAAAAATAATACAGTACCTAGATATTGTCTTATGCCTTAACGTCCCGCATGAACCGAAACTAACGATTTCGGATAAAGTGATTTATGACCAAAAAAGCGCAGGTAGAAACTAAGTCCGAAAACTGCACCCAGAATTTTAAATTGATCATAAGTCCAAATTTTGTAAAGAAACTACCATTTTATAAACTAAAAGTTGTAGATATAGTCTAACTTAATATTTCTGCATGTTTTGGCCTCTACTTGGATGGTACGGCCTATGAGAAAAAACGTCCAATTTACTACTACCGGTAAAAAATCAGTGCAAAAACTTTAGATTTTTGTTAACTCAAGGGTAAATTGTTAATTTTCACCAATGTGTTACACATATTTTTTGTAAATGTGGGCCCATATTCTGAAAAAAACGATGTCAGAATACCTTTCATGGTGGCGAAAAAAACCAAATGAAAGACATTTTCTGGTTGGGAGGATACAGGTTAGTAAGTTAGAACAATACCTGGAATTTTTTTGGTAGCAACTCACAAAGTTATGGGCTTATAAAAAGTAAAATGGACATTTGGAAATGGGCTAATACTAATTTACTTAAAATCCTTGTATTTAGGCTTAAGTGTTAAGTGAGTAAATATATTTTTAGGCCCAATTTATGTTTAAAAAGGTTTAAAACTTAATGTACAATGCCAAACATTTTATGAAAATATTTTTATAAACCATATTATTGATTAGTTACGAGTATATATATAACATATACAAAAGTCTCGTCATTCCTTCAGGTTACAAGTAGGATTTTCTTATTTCATCTCGACGTTGTTCTGTTAATAATAGTTTCTGATTAATTACGTTGACCTCTTATCTTTCGCAAAAAGGTCCGTCATAGCCCCTTTTCTAATTAATTGATTTATAAAACATCCATGGGGAGATTACATGTTATGTTTTACGTTTGGACATGAGTATTTGAAAGTTGTATGCTATGCCTGATATTATTTCCTAAGTCCCACTACTGCCACTTTAAGTCCCCTGAATCATGAGCCGTTAATTGCTATTGTAGTGAACGTGAGTATCATGGTCGATGTATTAGGACTGACAATCCCCGTCCGGGCATGTAACAACTATTTCCACTTCAAACGAACGCATTTAACACTTGAGGTATTCTTTGGGGTGTTTGGCAGAACACCTTACATTTTGATGAGGCACAAATCTAGGTTGGATTTGCATTTCCTGTTAACGTTTGGTGTCATGAGTTTAGAGCAATAATATACGTTTTTAACTTATGAATGTGTTTCATTCGTCTCCTATTTAGTTGAATCTTTGGACACCTTACTTAATTAATTAAACCTATGAATTTTCTACTCCAATAATTTTTATTATTACTTTTTAGTCATGATTTTAATCTCAGGTCCTTAAGATTTTAATTTCTTGGAGGGGAGACGTGCGGATATAATGTGGAAGACTTTGTTGTTTTTTTGCATTCGATGAAACTTTTCTTAAAACTCTGTGTTATGTTTTGAACATTTGTGTCATTTTGAAACTATTGGGACTTTTTTTTAAACTCTAATGTTTAAATATATCAAATGTGTAACTTTTAAAAATGTCTCACTTAGAGGTCGTTTTCTGTAATTTATACTTTGTGCTATGAAGTAGCACCCCGGTTACCTTCCGCTGCAATCCAATTTTGGGGGTGTTTGAGTAGGTGCACATTAACACGTAAGTCATATAAGATGACACATACAAAAGATGATAATTTTCAATGTGATTGTCATGTAAAACATGTTAGCATTTAGAATTTTGGTGCATTTGTTATTTAGATAAACTAAGAGATATTTTATCTAAATTGCTAGAAAAAGACAAAAGCTTTTATAATAGACATGCATTTAATAGCTAAGCAAATAAATGTTGAGCATCAAGATAATCATGAAGGCATATAATTGCATTACATGGGAGAAAGTTATCATCTTGAAACTTCAAAGAACATATGTGAGGTGCAGTCTAGATTAACTAAGGAGAATCCTAATTTCTACTTGTTTAGTATGCACTCCTAATGAGATACAAAGTCTATTAATGTAGACTATCATTAGGCATATTTAGGAAGAGCCATTTAATCAAATTAGAGAATGAATATGAGACTATCACTAGACTAGCATAATACGGCAAACAGACGAACCGCATGTTTAATGTGTTATACACGAATCCAACTTCAATCCTGAAGCAACTCAACTGTTATGTAAAATTGAATTTTAGATGCAATAAGTTCTCATTAGTCTTTCTCACTGTTAGACAAAAAAGAAATCTTATATTTTCCTAATAAATGTTTGTAGCAAAGATAAAATTTGTATTGTCTTTTCATACAAGGCCAAATATAGAGGCTTTAACTAACAATGCATTAATTCTGGATCCATATCCTATACAAGATTGTGGAATCTCTAGGGTTTTAATGAGAGAGAAACAAGTTGGGTGTAATTTTAAGAAAGGATGAGACATCTAAATCCTAGGAGTATGCTTAAGAGTGACAATGAAATTAATGTAACTTACTTGTATTTTGTAAGTGTTCAAAGAATGCACCTTTTGCATGCTTTTAAGAAAGAAAATCCAATAAGGTTACTTACCACCTCAAAAGATCTTTTGTGAATATTTCTTGACAAATAATGAAGATTTACTAAAGGTTAGTTACCGGTAAGATGGACTATTTAAGAAAAGAGTAATGCAAAGAGGAAGAAGAATAAAAGATGTTTAAATCAGAGGCCATAGGGTGGATCTACCAAAACCGAAGATGGATCTAGGACGTAGGATTCATCGATCCGTGGAGGTACCAAATTTGGGCAAGGATCATTTTCCCATCATTTAGGAGATGGTGTTGACATTATATTATTAGGAGAAGCTTATATAAGTCATAAGTGTTCTCGGTTTGAATTTTCAGAAATGACGTCTAGCTTATCAAGTTGGAGTACTTATGAGTTTCCCGATGGAAATTTATAAGACGACAATCCTACTTAGAGTATGTTAAGTTTAGCATGCATAATTTGACCATAGCTAATAACACAAAAATTTGAACACTTAGACTCAATGAAACATCTTCATTACAAGTGTGAGTTGCAATTCGATGAATATTCTTATTGTCTTGCAATCGATTTCATGCAATAATCGAGGATGGTTAAACATGTAGAATCAGAAAAATATCTATGGTCATTTGATTGATATTTCCGTGATCTAGATAAATTCTAATCTTGATTTCATGTTCATATTCTAATTTTGTAATTAGATTGAATAGTGAGATTAATTATCGTTTAAGTAATAATCATTTTTATATTCAAAATCCTCTTACGATCACTTATTGAAAGAAATCAAAATAATGGTTTGTGGAATATGTTCAATTATTCCTAGTCCTATTCTTAGATGGCTAAAGGGTTCATAATTGGTGAAAAAATATTATGCTTATTTGGTAA
>BQNB010046044.1:0-43940 GCA_026074375.1 Tanacetum coccineum | reverse complement strand
ATCCGTCACAGAAGTGATTGAGCAAACCTATAAAAGGCTTCAAAAGCTAATTAGTCAACTGGAGATGCATCATAAAGTTATCTCTTAAGAAGACATCAACCAAAATTTCTTAAGAAGTTTGTCACAAGAATGGACTATGCATACAATTGTGTGGAGGAACAAACTAGAGATTAAGACATTAAGTTTGGAAGACTTCTTCAACAATCTGAAGGCCTATGAATCAGATGTCAAGGGGACATCTAACTCAACCACTAACTCACATAATGTAGCCTTTCTCTCCTCTAGCAGCACTAACAATGCATCTGGAGCAATTAATACTACTTAGGGTGCTGCTGATAGCTCAAAATCTGTTGAAAATTTGAGTAATGTAATGATTTATTCCTTATTTGCTAGACAACTAAGTATTCCACAGCTTGATAATGAAGATCTTCAACAAATCGATCCTGATGATCTAGAAGAGATGGAATTGAGGTGGAACATTTCTATGCTAACTATGAGAGCAAAAAGATTCTAGAAGGAAGCTGGACATGACCAACAAAGAAAGAATTAGGTTTGACAAGTCTAAGGTAGAATGTTTCAACTGTTAAAAGAAAGGACACTTTACAAGGGAGTGTAAGGCACCTAGGAATCAAGACATCAAAATAAGGAGACTACCAGAAGGACTGTGCCAGTTGAGGCAACTACTTCAAATGACTTAGTGTCTTAGTATGATGGCTTAGGCTATGATTGGAGTGACCAAGCTGAAGAAGGTTTGACCAATTTTGCTCTCATGGCTTATTCAAGTTCTTCTATAAACTCTGAGGTATCTAATGACTCAAATTGTTGTTCATCTTGTTTAGAATGTGTAAAAGATCTAAAAGAACAAAATGAACAATTAGTTAAAGACTTAAGAACAGCTAGGATAAGTGTTGTCTCTTATAAAACTGGTTTAGAATCTGTAGAAGCTAGACTGTTAGTCTTTAAGAAAAATGAGTCTGTGTATGAGGAAGATATAAAACTCTTAAAACGTGAAATCTATTTAAGAGATTTAGATATTACAGAGCTTAAAAGGAAGTTAGAGTTGGCTACAAAAGAAAAAGATGAGGTTCAACTTACAGTACAAAAATTTGAAAATTCATCAAAAAACCTAAGTAAACTTCTAGACAGACAGATAATGGATAAGTGTAAAACAGGATTAGGGTATAATGTTGTCCCACCTCCCTATACTGGGAATTTTATGCCACCAAAATCTGATTTAGTTTATCCTAGTCTAGATGATTTTGTTGATGTAAATGAGTCTGTTAGTGAGTCTGTAGTTAAAAAGCCTACTGTTGAGACTAATTAACCTGAGACTTCTAGGAAAGAAAATGGAGCCCTAATTATTGAGGATTGGGTATCAGATAGTGATAAAGGAAATGTGACTAAGGTTAAAATAGTTGAGATGTTTAATAAGCCTAGTTTTGCTAAGATAAACTTTGTTAAGTCTACTAAGCAAGTAAAATCTCCCAGGAAAACATCAGTTGATAAAAATAGGCAAAACACACCTAGTCCTAAAGGGAACAAGAGAAACTGGAACCAACAGATGTCTCAAAAATTAGGGAGTGATTTTAATATGTTCAACAAAGCTTGTCATGTGTGTGGTAGTTTTGATCATTTAAAAAATGATTGCAATAACTGGTATAATAATGGAAGATTTGCAAAACCAGTTTTGACCAATGTTCAAAGGGTGAACAACAAAATTTCTATAAATTAACTCACCCAGTCCTAAAAAAGAAATTGTTACTAGAGCAGTTTAATTAGTGTCTGCCCAATTTAATTAATTACTACTAGACCAAGTTAATTTGTTCAACAAGCAACCAACTAGTGCAATAATTGCTCAGGACTCATGAAAAAAAAAAAAAAATAAAATTTTGTTTTTTATTAATAATGCAATATTCAATGCTAGAAAGCATTTTAATAAAATAACAGCAGCTAAATACAGTAATTTCACTAAAAAGGTTATTCTGTCTAACGGGAACAAGGGTTAATATGCTAGGCAAAAGCTAGTTATTAGTGTGTTAAGGGAAAAACACAGAGAAATGCTGTTAGGGCCTCAAGCATGTTTGGGTTTGGAGACAAGGCACAAAGATTTTGACCATGTCTTCCAAAATAATGGTTTCATCAATGTCCTTTAAAAGATTTGGGGTCTTATATGATGCACAAGGCTGATCTAAGTCTGTAACGGCTTTAGGTCTCCAAAGAAACTAATTTTCCTACCATTATGTGCAGGGCAATCCACAGTAAGATTTGAAGGATAAATGAGTGATTGACAGTGGATGCTCTAGGCACATGATAGGAAACAGATCCTATCTTATAGATTATGAAGAAATTGATGGAGGATTTGTTGCCTTTGGAGGTAATTCTAAAGGAGGGAAAATTACTTGGAAAGGTAAAATAAGAAGTGGTAAATTGGATTTTGAAAATGTGTATTTTGTAAAGGAATAAAGTTTAACCTTTTTAGTGTCTCACAAATATGTGACAAGAAGAATAGTGTTCTTTTTACTGATACTAAATGGGTTGTTCTATCTGTTAACTGATGAAAATCATGTATTGCTTAAAGTTCCTAGAAAGGATAACATGTACAGTGTTGATTTAAAGAATGTTATTCCTCAAGGAGGTCTCACTTGTCTCTTTGCAAAAGCCACACCAGATGAATCAAATCTCTAGCATAGGAGGCTTGGACATGTAAATTTTAAAACAATGAATAAAATGGTAAGGGGAAACCTTGTAAAAGGTTTACCTTCAAAACTTTTTGAAATTAATCAAACCTGTGTTGCTTGTCAGAAGGGAAAGCAACACAGAGCTTCTTGTAAGACCAAACACAGTACTTCAAATCAGCCACCATACAAATGTTGCACATGGATTGGTTTGGCACAACATTTTAAAGAGTTTAATGGAAGAAGATGTTTTGCCCTTGTTGTCACAGTTGATTCTATAGTAGGTTTAGTTTGGTTTTTTAGCCAAATAGGATATGAAACTAATGAGATATTCTTAAAACATTATTAAGGCATAGAAAATCTAATAGTCCTTTAGGGTGAAAGTGATTAGATTGTGACAATGGGACTGAATATTAAGAATAGGTATGTATACTAGTTTTATGAATTGAAGGGTATTTAAGAGGGATTAGTGTTGCTAGGACTCCAACAACAAAAGAGAGGGATGAAAGGAAAATAAAAAACTATTTGAGGCTGCTAGGACTATGCTAGCTGATTCAAAATTGCTAACAACTTTATGGGCTGAAGCAGTTAATACTGCTTGTTTTTGTCACAAAAAATCGGGTGGTATAATCAAACCTCACTACAAGGACCCTTATGAACTTTTGCTAGGTAAGAAAACCTGTCTTAGCTTCAATAAACCAGTTGGGTGTCTTGTTACAATCTTAATACCATAGATCACCTAGGTATGTTTGATAGAAAGGCTGATGAAGGGTTCTTTGTAGGATACTCTACCAATAGCAAAGCATTTAGAGTATTCAAAAGTAGATCTAGGATAGTAGAAGAGAACCTGCATGTACAATTTAGTGAAAATACATATAATATTACAGGAAGTAGACCTAATTGGATTTTTGATATAGATGCACTAACAAAATCTATAAACTATAAGCCAGTAGTTGCATGGAATTAATCTAATGGTAGTGCATGGTACTAAAGCATGTGAGAATACAAGTATAGATAAAAGTGGAGACTAGTACCTGGTAAAGATTACATACTGCTACCATTATGGACTCAAGATCTATCATTCTCTTCTAGTTTAAAGGATTCTCCTAATGCTGGATTCAAACCATTAGAGGAGGAGGAAAAGAAGGGTGCTGAATATCCAGGGAATGAAGGTGGTAATCCAACTGAAGAGGGTGAAAAGTCGTTAATTCAAGAAAAAGGAATGCATGTGTTCAATAGTATTTTAAACCATTAATTATGTTAGTCATCTGTTAATGCTGGCTAGCTTTAGAGGATAATGCTATTGATGAGAATAGAGTCTATGGATGTGCTGATGATCCAAGTATACCTAATTTGGAAGAAATTGGCAGATTTAGTGATGCTAAAGATGATGGTGTAGGGCTTGACTATGACTAATTTAGTTACACATACCTGGCAGTCCTTATTTCCATCTACCAGAAATTCACAAGGATCATCTAGTTGAACAAATCATTGGAGATATACATTCAGCACCTCAAACCAAAAGGATGACAAAGAGTGTGACTGAACATGCTATGTTTAGTTCAGTGCAGCAGAGGACCAACCATAAAGACTTTCAGAATTGGATCTGTTTGATGTTTATTGATCATAAGCATGAGCCTTTGAGGTAATCTAAGCATTAAAAGATCCAAGCTGGATAAAAGCTATGCAAGAAGAGCTTCTGCAGTTCAAGTTACAACAGGTTTGGACCTTGGTGGATTTACCACATAGAAAAAGAGCCATTGGTACAAAATGGGTATACAAAAACAAGAAAGATGAGAGTGCAATTGTGATAGGAACAAGGCTAGTTGGTTGATCAGGGTCCAACACACAAAGAGGAAGAACTTGATTCATGGATGAGGTTTTTGCTTCTAGTTTCAGATCTGAAGCAATTAGGCTATTCTTAGCCTATGCCTCATATAAAAACTTTATGGTGTACCAGATGGATGTGAATAGTGATTTTTTGTATGGCAAGATTAAAGAGGAGGTCTACGTTTATCAACCCCTAGGTTTTGAGGACCCAGACTTCCCTGACAGATCTGAGTTTTCAAGTAGAAAGGTTTTATGGTTTCATCAAGCTCCTTAGAGCTTAGTATGAGACCCTTGTCACATTATTTGTTAGATAATAGGGTTTCAGAGAGGGAAACATATAGATAAAACTTTTGTTTATCAAGAGGGACCAAGGTGCTTATTCTGATAGTACTGGTATATGTAGATGATAATCATTTTTGGGTCTTACAAAGAAGAAGTTATGCTAGAGTTTGAGAAGATGATGCTTTAAGAAGTTTCAAATGAGTATATGGTGTGAACTATATTCTTTCTTGGACTGCAAGTGTAGCAAAAGGAATTTGGGATTTTTATAGGAAGACATGTATATGAATGAGAGTTTGAGAAATTTGGCTTTTAGTGTTTGTTCAAAACAGCAAGCATCACCCATGGAAACCATTAAGACTTCAGCTCAGTCACTTTTTTTTTTTTTTTATTCTTTTGTTTTTCTTTTTTTTGTGCTCAAAAGTTTTAGATGGTGTTGACATAGATGGGAAACACATGTATAGATCTATGATTGCTCATTGATGTATCTTACTTCTCAAGACCAGATATAAAGTTTGTTGTATGGTATGTACCAGATTCAATGTTAACCCTAAATGTTTCTTTCTTCATGCTGTGAAATGAATTTTTAGAATATCTTAAAGGTTAACTAATTTGGGCATTGGTTTTCCTAAGGATTATCTTTTGATTTGGGTGAGCATTTACTGAAAGTGGGACCTATGCATGGAGCAAGCTTAGATAGGAAGTCCACAACTGGAGGTTGGCAATTAATAGTGTAGCTTGATTTTCTGGCACAATGCAAGAAGCAGGCTGTGGTTGCTAATTCCACAACTGAAGCTGAGTATATAGCTGCTTCTAATTGCTATGGATAGGTGCTTTGGATACAAAATCAAATGCTTGATTATGTGTATAAATTTATGCATTACAAGATCTATATTGGTTAAACGAAGAGCACAATATTGCCATATTAGTTAAGAAAACTGTTATTCAAAATCAAGACTATAGCACTCATTAAGATTAGACATCACTTTATCAGAGACTCACCAATGAGAGAGCTTATTCAGATGTTCAAGATTACACAGATTTGTATTTCTTTCTTATTTGTTGCAGATTTGCTACTAAAGCATTTGATTGTTAGCAGTTTTCAATATCTGATTGCACGTATTGGAAATGCTTAACCTCTGAAAGTAATGGTTTGAGAGGGGATAATTTTTGTTAATATGCTGCGGATTCTACACAAGGATGGTTGAGAATGGAATGCAAATAAAAGCTGACATGGATGGAATTAGGGTTTAAAAACCGGTAACTCAAGAGGTATGCTGGTAGTGCATTAATTAATAAGGTATTGGGCAAAAGTTAGTTGCTGGTTGGCATAAACTTACCCCGGCTACAGTTACCGTATAGGTTACAATTGCTGAGAGTATTTTTGGTCTATAAAATAGATACTTCGCTTATAGGTTTCCTTTATTACCTATTTAAGCGTATTCGATCAAACAATAACTGTTCTTAATCATTCTACTACTCTAAATTCACAAACCCTAACTCAATTTCATTGTCCGATTCTAAAAAATTTTGGACATCCATGGCGGGTCCTAAATTTTTGGATACATTATATGGTTGCTTACTTGGAAAAATCCACAGAGAATGCTGATTTTGCTGAGATAGTAGACTTCCTGAATGCTAACCCTATAAGGTATGCCTTGACAGTTAGTCCTACTATTTATGTTTCTTGTATTGAACAGTTTTGGTCTACTGCTATGGCCAAAACAGTCAATAAGAAAACAATATTCATTGCAAAGGTTATGGGGAAAGGACAATAGTAATTCATAATCATCTGTGAGGAGAGATCTTTAAGTTCAATGATGATGGATTGGATTGCTTGTCTAACAAAATAATGAATTTTGGAAAACCTTCAATAGATGGGATATGAAAAGCTTTTTGAGAAACTTACTTTTTATAAACCTTACTTTTCCCCTCAATGGAAGTATCTAATTCATGCCATCTTACAATGTTTAAGTTCTAAATAAATTGCTTGGAATGAGTTTGGTACTAATATAGCATCAGCAGTAATATGTTTGGCTAAGAATCAAAAGTTTAATTTTTCTAAATTAATTTTTAATGGTATGATGAGGAACTTGGATAGTTCTAAAAAGTTTTTAATGTATCCAAGGTTTTTACAACTGTTTTTGAACAAACAAATTAAAAATCATTTAGAAGTTAATGCTGTTTATGATACACATTCTCATACTAAAAAGATTTTTGCAAACATTAGAAGGCAAGGAAAAGATTTTTCAAGGACTGTAACACCATTGTTTTCATCTATGCTGGCACAACAAAGCAAATAATGGGTGAAGGGGTCAGACAACCAAACTGATCCCAATTACACATCAACATCGCTGGCTCAACCCTCTAATAAGAACCATACTGTTCCATCATCATCTCAACCCAAAAAGACTCACAGACCTAGGAAAGTCAAAAGGGCCACTAAGATATCTCAGTCTAGTAGACCTATTTCCCTTGTTGCAGATGAGACTATTACTAAGGAGAGGGAAGACAAAATAGAAAGGTCTGCCACTACTGCTTCTAGCTTAGAAGAAGAGTAAGACAGTGGTAACATAAATAGGACCCAATCCATGGCAACACTTAATGAGACAAGTCCTCAGGAAAATGGTTCAGGTAGTAGTCCTAGATGCCAAGATACCTTATTGGGGGATGCAGAAGCTCAAACTAGGTTTGAGACTGCATCTAAATAGTCTAATGACCTACCTCTCTCAAGAGTTAACATACTTGAAAGTGGGGAGGACAGACTGAAACTTAGGGAATTGATGGAACTTTCTACAAAACTGTCTGATAGAGTTCTTGACTTGGGGACAACAAAGACTGCTCAAGCAAAGGAAATTGCTAGTTTGAAGAAGAGAGTCAAAAAGCTGGAAAGGAAAAGGAAGTCAAAAACTCCAAGGATGAATTTGTTCAAGATTGGTACCTATAGAATGAAGAAGTTTGGGTGAGGAGGATGCATCCAAACAGGGGAGGAATTTGAAACAGGGGAAACAGAGTTCAATCTTTGAAGAAAGTGATTTTAATGATGAAGGTTTTGATGCAGATATGGAGGACAGTGTTCATATATGTTGAGAGGAGATGAATGAGCAGGTGAATTAGAGCTGGCTGCGATGAAGTCATACTGGTGATGTATGTTAATCTGTGGTACTGAAGTTAATACTGCCAGTGCACTAGTTACTACTGCTGGTGTATCTGTTAGTACTGCTGAACCTATTACTACTGCCAGTGTTAATATTACTACTGCTGAACCATTTACTCCTCCTCCAACAACAACTATTTTTGAAGATGAGGATCTTCAACAAGAGTCTGCCAAGAAGCAAAAAATGGATGATGATAAAGAGAAAGAAGAACTAAAACAATGCTTTGAGATTATTCAAGTAAGATGGGGAAGGATGTTGTAACTATTTGATGATTACACCATTGTCTGTCACTAATTCTAATTGTTGACTACATGATTCTTCAAGAAGGGAAAAGAACAGTTTCTTTCCATATTATTAGAGCATGTTGGTAAGACTCAGATGTATCTTAACTTTTAGTAAATGCTTAAGAACTTTTATACGAGAAGATTTGGATGTTCTTTAAGAGATGTAAAGGATAGAATTTTAGAAGACAAAGCTAATGGATTACATGGATACTTTCCTTACTTCTTACTTTGAAGACCATGTTTGAACATCATGTTGAAGATGAAGTATGGAAAAGACAACAAGGTTTGGTTAAAGTGCTGAACTGGAAGCTTTTTGATTCATGTAGAGTTCATTGTGTAACAATACAGTCCATAATGTTTTATCTGTTGGTTGAGAAGATGTATCAACATACAAATCACACACTACATCAGATGTTCAATGATGTGAAGCTTCAAGTTGACTATGAGTATGAAATAGCATTTGATCTTCTTAAATTGGTCAAGAAATAACTTAAGGAAGGTTATGTACCTGAATGAAAGTAGTTTGGAAGCTCCTTACTAGTGAAGGATAAAGCTTTTAATAAGCAACTGAAAGATTCATAAGATGACATCACGTTTAGGGGGGATTGTTGGATTATTAAAAAGGACTTCTTAGTGCTGTTAATGTTACTGCTTACGGTTCATGTTTTATACTGCTGGTGAAAGACTAAGAAGAATTATGCTAAGTGTTAATACTGCTAAGTTAAAGTTAAGACTTTCTAGTGGAAGTTAATGATGCTTAGAAGTTCAGGGAAATAATGCTAAGTGGTTACTACTACTGACTGTAAAGTTATACTGTTTGTATTCAAAAGTGTAATGCTATTGGAAAGTTAATGATGCTGGTTATAAGTTAGTTCTATTAGATCAATTAGTATGCTTAAGTGTTATGAATGAGATATTTTTTGTAAAAGATATGTATAGTGATTTGATTAGAAGATCATGATAACTTTGAAATATATCGTAAACCGACCTATGACTCCTTGTGTATAAAAGGAGTACTAGGGTTATAGAGCTTAGATATCAAAAACAATTGAAGTCGGATTAGCTCAAGATTTTGTAAACCCTTAACACTATTAGAGTGTTCGTATTATATGAGGCTGTTAGTTTGGTAAACTGTTTGTTATTGTCTTATTCATTATTGTTTCATTGAAATTCTTCTTAGTTTCATTACTTGATTTCAGCCATAGTCTTTTGATATTCACAATCAAAGTTTCTATCATAGTTGTTTTGGATTTATTCAATACAACTTAGCCTTATACAAGCTAAGCAAGATCTATTCTATTGGGATCAATAGCCTTCCTCATCATCACCTCCACCATCCCCTACAACCTCTCTAGTAGCCGGCCAACAACACTCACCCTCGTGGAGTTTCATGATAACCCCTATCTTAATCAATGATGTTTTTCTATAGACACTAGGAGGGGGTTCACGGTTTAACACACTTACCAATTCATTGGTGAGCAAACCAAAAGACCGAGCTATATTCGTCACAAACATTCCCCTAAAAATCACAATCTTATCCCTTACGCTCTTTAGGTACTTAGCGAGCCAATATGGGATGTTACAAACAACCCCTTCCCCAAAGATGCAATAGAGATAGAACAAGTCAATTTCAGTGACTCGATTGGTGGTTTCCTTCCCACCCGTAATGGTCATCGTGATGCACTGATGAGCAAGCTTGATCCTTGGGTTTCCTAAATAGACTTAGACTTTGTATTCACCGACATTATATCCGCCTTCACCTATTTTAGGCCAAAACAAATGATTAAATGGGAGTAGCATTGGTCCTTTTCATTGCTATTTCTAATACTACTATGTGTTGCAGCTTCTCGGGACTCCCTCTCAGAGTATAAACCAACCCTCCATCTAAACTCAAGAAGGGACATTTCCTTTTCCACTCCTCCCGACCTATGTTTGATGCCCTTGTGTATAGGGTCATACCTACAAAGGGTGGCATCAAACTTAAATGAGGCAAAGAATTCGTAAGCCAGCTCACGGAAAATGGACTCGTAGATTTGGAAAAGATTAGCCCATTGTGGCCCGGAGAAAGGGTCGGTGTTGATGGAGTCGAAGAATGACTGAGCAAGACCCTTGTTGGAGAGGAATTCCCAATCCACAGCATCCCCGGAGTAAATAAAGCGTCCGGCAAGGGTGTTGTAGTTCATTTGATGATCCTCGTTATCAAACAACCTAAATTCTTGAACCTTTTCTTCCATTGTTTCATTGTGGGATGAGGAGGTATGCCCCCTAGTGCATTAGCTCTCTGGCTCATTGTGTTGAGGAACATGCAAGTCAAAAGGTCCCAAAGTCTGTGAATGAAAGATCAAAGTATGCTAAGTAAGAAACGTCAAGGTATGCCAGTTCTAAATTTCTAGAGTACTGCGTGGATATAGGAAACTATTAAGTTTAAACGGTGTTTTAGCATTTATCTTTGTACACAGTTATTAGTGATATGTATCATTTAGTGTTTAGATAATCCAAGGACCTGTAACTCTTACTTAGAGGTTTATCCTTATGTTTATAAAAAGGATCTCTAGGAACGATATTAGAAATTTAGAACAATAATAGAAAAAACACGAATTGTCGAATTATTAGTATTTTGTATTTAGGATCTGCTATTTAGGCAGATTCAAAAGGTTTTAAAAGAAATCGTTTGAGAAACTACTGTGAGTTCTCATAAGCTTACTGCCAACTAGATTCCGCATAGTTGACAGTATATCAGTTGTTTCATTAAGGAATAACACGATCCTACAAGTGTATTCAGAGCTTGTGAGAGACTCTGAACTTGATGACTTTTTTATCAATCGAAATCTTTCTAACTCATAAAAGATGTCTGGAAAAAGGACCTATCCTCCCAACTCGTCCGTTTTGCTCTCTGAATCCCTTTTAATCAAGAAGGTGATATGACCTATGGTCCATGAAGATGCGACTGTATTTTGCTTTCACATGTATCACATACTATAGGGACATATTCACTAATGGAAACCAAACACAACTGATCCTGCATCTCCATCAGTGTCTGCTCCACTAAGGGACTTAACTTGCTGCAAACGCAAGAAGACACAATGAGAAATGCTCTTAATATAACTGGCTTTCTTGACATCCCTGATAGATTCTTCTCAGTTTTCATGATGCTGTAGATGCAAGATCTTTATGGAAAGCCATAAAAGCAAGATTTGGAGGAATCGAGCAATCAACAGAAAGATGCAAAGAATCTGTTGAAACAACAATTTGAGACATTTTACTCTTGGAATCTAGGGGAAGAACTTGATTCAGCATATTGAAAGGTTTCGCATATCTTTGCTTGCTTGAATTACATGATTGCTACAGTGTCCATTGAAGATGCAAATTTGAAGTTTCTAAGAAGCCTTCCATCTGTGTGCTTTGTTGAGGCTACATTGGATTCGGGGATACCTGGATTAGATGAAGTAGACTTTGATGAATCTACAACATCTTAAAGGTGTATGAGCATGTAATTTAAGGGTGTCTCAAATTTTCAAACTCTCAATACATTGACTTTTCTGTCCACTGAATGTCAAGGGCAGTACTTTTGAAAAAAGATAATTGCTGAACCAGCCACATATCCCAAACAGGATATACTCCAAGCTAATCTCAAGCAGGTGCCAACTGCTCCCAACTGTGTTTTACTACAGATGTACATCATTATGTTCCTTCTTTGCTCAACAACGCATCTATGGCCTACAACTCAATGTGATGAAGGACCATTGCTGCAAATTGATGAAGATGATATGGAAGAAATTGACATTCGATGGCAAGTGGCTATGATAACAGCAAGGATATAGGAAGTTCATGAGGGAAGACAGGAATGATCCATTGAACTCAAGCCTAAGAATGGGATTACCATTTGATAAGTCAAAACTGAATGCACTTTAACTGCAAAGTTTAGGTCATTTTGCTAGAGAGTGTAGATTTGCGAAATTTAAAGGAAAACAAAGCCAAGTTGGTCGTAATGAAAAGAGGATGTGGCTTATGAAGATTCAAACCAAAAGCCTATGGTAGCAACAGGACAACAATGAAGATTATTGATTGACCCAAGGAATTTGATGCTGAACCAAGTGACATATGCTTTGATGGCACTGTCTGTGTTGAACAAAGTTGTTGGTGCTAGAGTTTGATGCAGAGCACCAGGCCTTTGAACAAGATGGACTTGTGATTTTGACTGGAGCAACAAAGCTGGATGATGACAGTATCTTAGCTTTGATGGTACAAACTCAGAGGTACCTTTCAATGTTTCCAAATGTCGTAAGTCTTATAAAATGTTGCTTGAATACTATCAAAAAAGAAAGGATAATTTCTCACAAGAGCTAGGATGAATATTCTAGGATATCAAATGGCTTAGAGTCATTAGAGGTTCATGCTTAATACACATGAAATGATATGAATATGCATGGGGTGATAAGTATGAACAAATAGGAATTATGACTTAGATAAGAGATTTGAATATAGAAGAAAAACAAAAGGAATTAGATCAAGCCTTAAAATGAACGAGATGATTTCAATAGTAAAAATTGAAAAATGGTCAAAATGCTTAGTACTCAAACGAAGTCCTAAACAAACAAAGATATGTGTCTGAATTAAGTCTTGTATAGGGTTTGGGATTGAGTCTTAGTCAATAGTATGGAAGTGACTTTTCTGGGGGATGAAACTTTGACTGATTCTACGTTATGAAAATTTAAAAGAGAAATAGGCATACAAGCAGTACCTCCCCTACAGGTTCCAATTATTCCACCTAGGCAAAAGGTTCTGCCTATAAGGGATTAGATGAACTAGCATTAGAATAAAGTTGTTAATCAAGAGAAAACAAACACTAGCCAATCAGCAATTGATAGAATAAATCATAATTGAAGATTTGGGTTGTTAGTGATGATGAAGAGACTGATGTTTCAGAGAGTCAAAGGTAACTGTTTTTACAAAGAGATAGTGAAGATTCTTTTAAAAACAGGTACCAAAAAGTCAAAACAGTGTTGGTCAAGAATCTAGGAAAAAGGGGGACTTGGGAACAAGGGGGTAAAACATGTTTTGTATGTTACAGTCCTTAATCACATTATTATGGATTGTAACCTACATGAAAGACCTTCAAAACACACCCAAACTCAAATATAAGGGAATCAGGGTTCAAGGAAACAAGACCAGTTTGGACATAACATCCAAAGAGTATAACCTATAGTCATTTTCACAGAAACTTAGGTACCCTCAGCAAGGAGATCCTTTATTCCATCAGAAGTTATTACAAAGGGATGGAGTTTGTTTGATAAGTACTGCTAGACCAATAAGACACAAACTAGTACCTTCAAATAAAGTACTGATAATGTGACCATATCAAGATATGCTAGAATCTAGTGTACACAGCAAGTAATTTCACGAGTACTGATGAAGTTAACTATCCAACGGTGGATAATAGAAGACCTAGATTCTCAGGTTATCACACCATAATCGAGGGTCTTCTACAACTAAGGACTCCTTCATAGACACAAAGAACCAAAGAAGTTGTTAAATTGATCTGGGTAAAAGAAAGGAAGTACTGTGGTCCTCAAGCATAATAATTCCAACAAACTGTCAAAAAGAGTGCAATGATAAGTCACAAAACAAACATGGAACCAAAAGGGAACTATACTAGATTCTGTGGAATAGGGGTAATGGGATCTTACACACTCAAGCAATTTGTAGTATGTAACTCCATTATGGGTTTCCTAGGAAGTTATGACTATCGGGTCCCTAAAAGAGTCTAATTCTTTGAAATTTTTTGTACAGGGCAATCCAGAGGAAGATCTCAAGGACTATGCTATCATTGACAGTGGATGCTCTGGAAGTATGACAGGAGACAAGGACAAGTTGTCTGATTTTAAAGAGTTCAAAGGTGGTTATGTGGCCTTTGGAAATGGGAAATGACTCTAAAGGTGAAGAAATATCAGGAAAATGGAACCATTAAGAACATAATGCTTAGATTTTGAGAAAGTAGCTTATGTGAAGTGCTCAAGTTTATCTTTTATTGTTTCTCAATCTGTGATAGATGCACAATGTTCTCTTCACAGATAAAGAATGTCTTATCTATCTCCAAAGTCTCAAGTTTGTTGATGAAGATCTGGCTAATCTTTAGAGCTCTAGAAAGAATGATGTCACAGCCTGGATCTAAAAGAACATATTCCTTTATGGTGGAAATCACTTGTTTGGTTGCTAAGGCTAACAGAGGTGAAGCTGTCTTATGGCACAGAAGACTGGGGATTGTCAACTTCCATAATATTCACAAGTTGGTAAAAGGAATCTGGTTAGGGTTTACCTTCAAAGACATTCAGCTTGATCACTCTTGTGTTGAAGTCAGAAAGGGTAACAGAAGGGCATCTTGCAAGAAGATTGAGGAAAGAACTGTCAGAGAACCTCTTGAATTGCTCCACATGGACTTATTTGGACCTGTTTCAGTAGAGAGTATAAACAAGAAAAAGTACTGCTTGGTGGTCACTGATGACTGCAGCAAATTCAGTTGGGTGTTTTTCTTGGCCTACAAGGATGAAAACATTATGATATGATTCATGATTTGATTGTGGGTTTGGAAACAGGCATAAGACATAAGGAAGACCATCAGGTTTTGTTGATCATGGAACAGAGTTCAAGAATCAACTTATGAATGAGTTTTGTGCCAAGAAAGGAATCAAGAGAGAATATAGCATTGCCAGGACTCCACAGCAAAATGGTGTTGCAGAAAGAAAGAATAGGACTCTTATTGAAGCTGCTAGAACTATGTTAGCAGACTCCCTTCTACATTTCAATCTTTGGGCTGTGAATCTGAAGCAGTCAATACTGTTGTTATGTGCTTATGAGTGATTGGTGACTAAACCTCAAATGAGATCTCCCTTATGAAATCTTGATGGGAGATCTCCTAACATAAGTTTCATGAGACATTTTGGATTTTCTCTGATACTACTTAATACTCTGGATCATTTGGGTTACGTTTGATGCAAGTTGAAGAGGATATTGTTGGATACTCTACTAACAGTAAAAGGGATTATAGAGTTATAACAGGATCACAAGAAAGGTTCAAGATTGTCTTCAGTAACTTTTCTTGAGAATCAGGAGAATCAAAAGGGAAAAGGTCCTGATTGGATGTTTGATCTTGACCTTCTAACTCCATCCATGAATTACATTCCTGTAAGGAAAGAAAACTATGCTGATTCTAAAGAACAAGGAATATCTTGTGATGATGTTGAAGATATGGATGACCAACAATTCATTGTTCATACCACTCAGTCTATGCCTCCAGAGGAACGTACTGCTGCAAAAGAAGTTACATTGTCCTCTGAAGATCAAGCTTTACATGATGAGCTTGTAGGTTTGATGCATCTAGAATCTCTTGCCAAAGATATAATGATGATCAAAGGATTGCTTTTGAAGAGGAAAAAGAGGAGAATATCTATTGCAAAGGGATAATAACAAGCGTTGACAGTACTTTCAATCTATGTACTGCTTATACACTCCTCAAAGTACGGCAATACACCTACAGATTCTGATGATGATACTCCAACAGGTGGTGTTTTCTCTACAAACTCTTTTGATGCTGAGGAAGGCGGAGTAGCTGACTACAACAACTTGGATCCTACCATTGATGTTCCCTCTACTCCCACACTTAGAATTCATAAGATTCATCCTCAAAGTCAAATTATTGGCAAAAGTACTGCTGGGGTTCAAACAAGACGAAAGCTACAAGACAGTACTTCGAATCAACATCAAGCATTGCTGTCTTTCATATACAAGCAAAATAGAACTAACCAATAAGATTATCAATACATGCTGTTTGCTTGTTTCATATCTCAAGAGGAACCCAAGAAATTCTCTCAAGCCTTAGCAGATGAAGTGGGTTGAAGCGATGCAAGAAGAATGCTTTCAATTCAAGCTACAAGAGGTATGGGTGTTATGTGACCTACCAGAAGGCAAAAGGGTGATTGGAACTAAATGGGTTTTTAGAAACAAGAGAGATGAACGGGGTACTATTATCAAGAACAAGGCACGCCTAGTTGCACAAGGGTACAGACAAGAAGAAGGTGTGGATTATGATGAAGTGTTTGCACCAGTTGCCCGAATTGAAGCAATAAGACTCTTTCTGGCATTTGCATCTTTCATGGCTTTCTTGTCTATCAGCTTGGAGTCAGAGGAATTCTTATATGGCAACATCACAGAAGAAGGTGTATGTCTCAAAAGCCTCCAGTTTCGAAGATCTATGCTCATTCAAAACAAGGTTACAGAGTTGTCAAGGCACTTTATGGCCATGCATCAAGCCCCAAGAGCATGGTATGAAAGACTCTCCACTTTTCTTTTGAAGCATGGATATAGGAGAGGGGCTATTGATAAAACTCTGTTTATTAAGAAGGATAGAAGAGATATCATGTTGGTACAGGTATATGTTGATGATATCATCTTTGGATCTACCAAGTCTTCTATGGTGAAGGATTTTGAAGATCTTATGCAAAAGGAATTCAAGATGAGTTCCATGGGTGAACTCACTTTCTTTTTGGGACTTCAAGTCAAGCAATCTAATGGTGGTATTTTTCTAAGTCAAGACAAATATGTGAAAGACATTCTCAACAAGTTTGACTTTAGAACCATTAAGCCAGCATCTACTCCCATTGAAGCTCATAAATCTTTAGGAAAAGATGAAGAAGGTGAAGATGTTGATGTACATCTTTATAGGTCTATGATTGGGTGTCTCATGTACTTAACTGCTTCAAGACCAGACATAATGTTTGCTGTTTGTCTGTGTGCAAGATTTCAAGTCACTCCAAAGGTTTCTCATCTACATGCTGTCAAAAGGATCTTTAGGTATCTTAAACATCAACCTAATTTGGGTTTATGGTATCCTAAAGACTCTCCTTTTCATTTGGAAGCTTTTTCGGATAGTGACTATGCTGGAGACAACCATGACAGAAGATCAACTTCAGGAGGATGTCAATATCTTGGCAGAAGACTAGTTTCTTGGCAATGCAAGAAACAAACAATTGTGGCTATCTCCTCTACAGAAGCAGAATATGTAGCAGCTGCAAGTTGTTGTGCTCAGGTACTTTGGATGCAAAATCAACTACTTGATTATGGATTTAACTTCATGAACACTGAAATCCATATAGACAATGAGAGCACCATTTGCATTGTGAAGAATCCTGTTTTTCACTCAAAGACCAAGCATATTCAGATTCGACATCACTTCATTCGAGATTGTTATGAGCAAAGGCTCATTAATGTGGTCAAGGTTCATACTGATGACAATGTAGCAGATTTACTCACCAAAGGCTTTGACTTGGCAAGATTTAACTTTTTGGTGGTAACAATTGGGATGATGAACCCATAGCTATTTTTGAGGGGAGGATCACATATAAAGTACTGGTGATCAAGTAAAGTACTGTTTTGGTTAGATTGGATTTTTGAAGCACTCTAGCTATATTTGAGGGGAGGATATGAATGATTTTTCAAAGGTTTGATGATTTGAAGAGATAGTTTGCAAAGTTGAAGGGTTGTTGTTGCACATATTTGAGTTGAACATCTTTTTGTGTTGAAAGTACTGCTAATCCAACTCAAAGTACTGGTTGCCTTCGAAAGTACTGCTTAGACAACAAAGTACTGTTCTAACGTTCGGTCAACGGTCAAACGTACGTTTTTGCGCTAAAAACGTATCTACAACGGTAACTTCTTAGTTAGCCGTCGCAACCTATAAATACTCAACTGAATTGCATTTTTCTCTCACTTTACTTACTTTCATTCATAAATTCTTTAATTTCCAACCTCCGACGCACATCAAATTCTTTTCAAATGGCAAATATTCGTACTTGTAACAAGCACAACATGATTGCGTGTGTGGAAAAGACGGCACAGAATGCTGATTTTTATCAAATCATCGACTTTCTCACTGGCTGCTCCATTAATTATTCTTTGTTGGTCGATCCTGATCTCATCGGTCCTTGGCTTCAACAATTTTGGGCTACCGCTTCTCTCAAAGTGATCAATGACGTACCTCACATCCGCGCCAAGGTAGCTGGCAAGAAGATTTTGATTTCTGAAGCAACCATTCGAGCTGACCTACTCTTTGATGATGAAAATGGAGTTGATTGCTTTCCTAAGCAAGTTATTTGGGACACGCTCAGAGATATTGGCTACGAGGGTAACTTAGCACAACTCACTTTCTCTAAACCTCTGTTTAGCCCACAGTGGAAGTATTTAGTTCATGTCTTACTCCACTGTTTAAGTCCTAAGAGCACTTCATGGGAACAATTTGGGACAAACATTGCCTCTGCTCTTGTAGGTCTAGCCACAAACCAAAAGTTTAATTTCTCTTTGATGATTCTAACTGGGATGCTAGGACATATTTCAAATGGTACACCTTTTCTTATGTATCCTAGGTTCGTTCAATTGTTTTTGAACAAGCAGTTAGAGGGGGTAGACAGACCTCAGGACTTTATACCATCAGTTTCACTTCCTTCTAAAGTTTTTACATTTATGAGGAAGCATAGTACTAAGTTCTCCTGTAGGATTACACCCTTGACTCCATCTATGTTAGAAGTAGTCTCAGCATTGGCAGCAGAAGAAGAACAGAGTACTAGTCCTCACTCTAGGGCTGCAAGTTCTGCAAGGGTTGCTCAAGGCACTCCAACTCAAAGTGCTGCTCACTCTCAACGTACTGCTTCAGTACAAGGTACTGCTTCCTTCCATGGTACTGCTACCTCTCAAGGGACTGCTGAAATACAAAGGACTGCTGACTTCCAAGGTACGGCTGAACCTCATGATGCTGCTTCTATTCCTAAATCTCCCAATGATTATACTCCCACAGATGCGTCTCAGACATCTGGAGGAGATGAGGGACTTTTAGATATATATGCTTTGAACAGGGAAGTTAGGAGACTCAAGAAGCAAACTCTTTCTCAAGCTAAACAAATACTCAAGCTCAAAGCCAAGCTCAAGAAATTGTCCAAATTCGTCCAGCCAGTGGTCAAACATCATGCTCTTTGGGTAGAGAATCAAAACCTTAAGAAGCAAAAGAGACGAAGAAAGAGGAATAAGAAGAAAGTGTCTTCAGTCAAATTGGGGAGGAATAAGGATGAAGGAACTTTGTCTGAAGAGCACAATGTTCAAGAAGAAGATACAACACATCATTTCTTTGATGATACTGCTGATCAAGATGCTGCTGTTACTCCTGATTTGGAAAGGAAAAGTGATGGGACTGAAGAAGTTAATATTGAGGAGAAAGAAGCTTCTAATGTAAAGAGTGGAGAAACAGAAGAATTGGATTTGGAGACAACTCAAAGTACTGCTAGACAAGGTACTATTACTCCAAGGACCCTAAACTTTGAAGATGAAGCAGGTCCTTCAAGCCCACTCCGTCCAATTCAAGTTATGGACTCTGAAGAACAACATAATGCTGCTGAAGTTCTTGTTGCTATCTCTAGACCAAGAGGTTTGAGCATTCCTGGTCCCATACAATCTCAACCTCAACAGCCAACTCAAGGTACTGATACTCAAGGTACTGACCCTAAAGATAAAGGCAAAGGGATACTGGTTGAAGAACCTAAAAAGAAGAAATTAACTCTTCAACAAATCAGAGCCTTGGAAACTACAAATGATGAGGAGGTTGCTAGAAAAATTCAAGCTGAGTGGGATGCAGAAGAAGAAAGAAAGAGGTTTGAAGAATTGAAGAAAACAAAGCCAAAGACTACTTTGAGGAAACCTACTTCTCTTGCTCTAAGAAGAAATCTAATGATGATTTTCCAAAAAGGGTCAAGGATACAAAATTTTGCTAAAACTTAAGTATCCACAGAGAAGGAATTATATGACAAAGTTCAAGCTCTATTAAAAGGACTCCTTCAAAGACTTTGTTCCAAAATGGATTCAGTGAAAGAAAGGGAGATGTTGAAGGCATGAGGGCACAAAGGACTTCTCAAGGAAGAGGAAAAGCTACAATTACTGAAGAACAGCCATCAAAGAATCCTAAGTTGAGGTCAGAAAGAAAGAAACTATTGTATGAGCTTTTGAAAACTATCTTCGAGTTGTAGATTTTGAAAAGAATGCAACAAGATAAAGGTCACTTAGATGGAATCTCCTTGATTACAGAGCTCCAAGTTATTGATTCACTCTGATGGAGAGTATTCTTTCATTCACAGGAGCAATAATCTTTCAGGGTTTTGTTTTATACTCTATGGGAGATACTGCATGTTTTAGATAGACTGGATTTATATTCACCTATATAGAGTGTTGATGACTATTTATGGCACATTCCTCCAAACCGGCTTAGGTTTGGCACTTTCTGGGTGATCTAAACATTATTTGGGAGACGGCTGTATCAAGTGATGATGTTTTCTGGAAGGATCAAGATGAATGGGAGATTATATGATGGAGGTTTCATGAATCTCAGATGTTATTAGGTGCATTACAGAGAGACTAGATGATGTGCACCTATGATTCAATGCTGGCTGGTGAGAAGAGAAGATATCTCTATCAAGAGATTATTGATAAGGATGCTAGATCATGGCATGGAAGTTGAAGAAGAGACTGAGACAGCCATCACTTTGATACATCTGTTCATCTTGCTGGACAACTGGAAGATGGTGACAATTCTTAATCTATACTGGGATGTTTTATCAAAATTTTCTTTTTATATATATCTCTACTTTGATAATCAGACTTAACTGTGAAAAAGCAGTACTTTGCTTTATAGTTCTGCTAAGTGTAAAACAAAACAGTACTTGAGAAGGGTACTGCTAGGTAAAAAGTTGTTTTTGAAATATGGTGAAGATTTGAGTTGCTAAAAGTTTTGGGGCACAGATTTTTGAATGTCAAAACTAGTTTTTAAGGGATTGAGTGTTGGTTTATCCACCACACAGCAAATGGTTATTCAATTCACCATGTTTACAAACATAAGAATTGACTAGTCCAAATCAAAAAAGTTTTGGTAAAGACCTTCAAATCTGTTGAATGGTGACAAGTGACCATAAAATTGTAACATTATGGTGATCAATACACCATGGTATTTCCTGAATTATTGGCTACTCCCAAAGCAAACGGGTTTATGGTTAAAGGAGAAGTCAAAATCCGTTGATAGGCTTTAATAGTTTGCCTCAAACTTATATGGTCCTCAATCTCAACAATGTTTTATTACTGAGGAGTTGATAGTCCTGAGCAAAAAAGGCTACAGGTTTAAAGCCTAAAAAAATCCGTTTTGGTTGTAATGACCTATCAAAAGTCATTATAGTACTCAACACACTTTGATTCATGTTCTGAGTGTTGAAGTGATTTTCAGTTCATCATGGATTATACCTTTTCTAGGTACCAAAGGAACTGAACTTGCCCAAGAGTGAATGGCACTTGGTAAAGGCTCATCAAATCCATTGTGTTGCTGGAAAAGACCTTTTGTTGCCTGTGGGAAGAACAATCTGTTTGTAGGAAATGACAAAGATTTTTTAAGAAATTGTATGTTCAAGATAAGAGTTTCATTTCAAGATGCTAAACAGATTGTGTACAAAGATACGGCTCAAAGATGAAGCTTAAAAGATTGAAGGCATGTACTGCTTAAATGATAAGACAGATGATGCTTAACAAAGAAGACCAGACTATCAAGAAACTTGATGTCAAGCAAGTAGAATTCAAGTTAGGGGATTGTTGGAATACTAGTCAAAAGGTAATGTACGCTAAATGATAGATCAAAGTTCCTGCTAAATGAAAAGATCAAAAGTACTGCTAAAATGGAAAGTCACAAAGCACTGCCAGTCAAAGATCGAAGTACTGCCTTGGATATACGGAAACTATAAAGTTTAAACGGTTTGTTAGCAGTTATCTTGTAAACAGTTATTAGTGATATAAAGTATCAATTAGTGTTTATGATATAAAGGATGATTACCATCTACTAGAGGTTAGTACAACTTGATTAATCATATTATTGTTTACATTATCATGATTGTGTACCTCAGTGAGAGCATCGAAACCATAATGAGATAGATTCGGCATAAGAGCAACTTTGGCAGTGTTGAGTTCATCACAATCAGAGTCATATGCATCCAAATCATCAGCTTGATAAGCAACATTATGAGTAATGACAGTCTGTGTGGCTTGACCTTCTGGAATTCTTGGATCTGCCAAAAATGCAAGTTCCTCCTCATGTAGAATTTGACCATTTGCTTGAGCTTGTACCAGTAACACTTTATCCTTAAACCATGAATCATCCCATTTTCTCTTGGGTTTAGTGCACTGTTTGGACATGTGGCCTTCCCTTTTGCAGTTGTAACAAATAACAGTCCTTTGTTTCCCAGAATTGATTCCACTTGCTCCTGGAGTGTAGGTCCTTGTAGTACCCGCAGCAAAAGAAGTTTGTCTCCCCTAAATTGGTTGTAAGGTCACTCTTCCATCATTATTGGTGGCTTGTTGCCTAGGGTTTGACGAATTCTTCAGCTGGTTATTGGTAGTAGATTAGCGTGAAGTGACAACAGCAGTCAAGAAAGACATCTTTTGGTGATGGCATCAATGGGATCATCACCTTTCTAGAACACTGGAACAATTAGACCCGAGTCTGGTTGGGGAAATTCAGATTGTTGGTTAACTGAGGGAGCATATTCTAATTGAGGGATGGATGATGATGGAGAATAAATATTGTGGTGAACTAATGATTGATAATCATTGGATGGATAAGTGATTGAAAGATGTGTTGATGATTGATTATTTGAGTATTGTTGAGACTGATAAGGTGATCCATATTGCGGAGACTGATATGGTGAAACTTGTGGTTGAAATGGAGAGTTTTTGTATGAATTTTAATGAGTTTAATAAGGAGATTGGGTCATCTGATGGGTTGCAACCAAGGCAAGCGGATCTGAGTTGCGTTCATGCATTAAACGAACTTCATTTGCATGAAACTCGTGTTGTCCTAAATAAGCATGAAGCTTATCAATATTAGTTGTGTGCAAGTCCCGAACCAGTTTGACGTCGGTCACAAATTTGCTCCACTCAGGAGGAAGAGTATTCAAAAACTTGGTGTTTACTTAAAATTGTTCTAATTTCACATTGTAGATGTTCATGTCATTGAGCAGCAGTGAAAATCTCAAGTAGAAATCACGTAGTGTTTCCCCCTTCTTATAAGCAAACTTATCGAATTCATCATAAAGCTTACACTCTCATTCCTGTTTCATCAATGAAGTTCCTTGCATGAGAAGTTGAATTCTTTCCTAATGTTCCTTGGCGATTCAATGATTGCTAACAAGTGCATAAACCTCTGGTGGTAATCCTTGGAGAATGATATTTGTTGCTTTGACATCACAATCAGCTTGAATTGCTTCTGTAGTAGATAATTCAGAATATTTCTTTGGTCTAGTCGCTCCATTCTCCTCAATCGTAGGCCAGATGAGTGGACCATTTTCAACGGATTCAAGAATCATTCATCCATGTTGTCTATTCATCATGTATAACTCCATTATGCTTTTCCAAGAATCGTACATATCTTTTTCCAACATAGGTGGACGGTTGTCAGCACCCGAAAGAATTGCTTTGTTAGCAAGAGTCGCCATTGAAAAATTAGTATGATTAAAGATTATTGTTGGATCTAGCGGTGATAGAAAGTAATTGTGTTTTAAGGTGTTGTCTTTTGTGTGTTTTAAGTCTTGAAATTACACAGGATTTTACAATTCTTGACAAAACCGAGAAAACAAGTGAATTTTTCACGGGATTTTACAAGTCACAGAAATAAACCGTATAATCTTGTTTAAGTGATCTGAGTTTAAAATTTTTGTTGCGAATTCGGTGACCAAATGAAAACTGCCAATTCGGTTAACAAAGGAAAATTGTGAATTCGGTTGCTACTGTCAAATTGCCAATTCGGTTGCTTCAGGAAATTTGCGAATTCGGTTGCTTCAGGAAAATTTGCGAATTCGGTTGCTACTTGTCAAATTGCCAATTCGGTTGCTTCAGGAAAATTGCGAATTCGGTTGCTACTGTCAAATTGCTAATTCGGTGACAACAAAAATATTTCCAATTCGGTGACAACTGATATATTGCGAATTCGGTGACAACAGAAATATTGCAAATTCGGTTAACACAAAGACGAAACTCAAAATCTTTAAAACACAAAAGACACCTTTTTGATTGTTTTTTCCCAAATTTTCTTGTACAAATAGTATTCTTAAACCTATAGGTACCTTTAAAATGACAACTTTATGGTTTTTAAGCCGAAAATTTTAAAATCAAGATTTGTACTTTATAAGGTTTTCGAAAATACAAAGTGTAAAAAATAATGTTTTTCTTGAATCAAAGCATATACACCTATATCCAAAGATAATAGATCAAAGTTACCTAGGTAAATGATCTTTTAGTGTATTTAACAAGCTTCGAAAAGAAAAGAAAAACAATAAAAACGTACGGATTGGAAAAAAATCAAACCAAGAACAAAATAAACACAAGAACTAAACAAATCACTCCATGGCTCTTGATACCAATTGTAGGAACTAAGTAATGTTTGAACTATATAAGAACTAAAGAGAGAAAGTGGAAGAAAGGAAGTATTTCTAATGAGAGAAAGTAAAAGAAAAGAAATGCATTTAGTGTGTGAAAAATACAACCAATCAACACCCTCTCCAAGGCATGGAGAGGGTATTTATACCAAAAGATTGACCGGCCATGGGCCTTGAAAGGCTTTCCATGGGCTTTTGGGTCATTTAGCTTCTTAATCTAATATTTGACTAACTACGGGCTTTGACTAACTACGGGCTTTGACTAACTATTATTGGAGGTGACCGATACTTTTAGTGTTTCTAACACTAATTTAGCAAAACACAAGTTTGTCACAAAGTTTGTGACAATTTTTGTAAACACATTTACCAATTGAAAATGATATCCTGAATGTTTTTGACTTGTTTTTCAGCTTATTTATCCTATTATTAACATTTTAAGCTTGTGCTTATGTCCAAAAGCAATTGTTCAAATTTACGAAACCTATAATCGTTAAGAAACCTAATGAATTTATTCCACAAATGATATTTTTAGTGATCAATCAATCCCAATCATGTCACAAGACATACAATAACATTTTGCCTCAATCAAATTCATTTTTTAAACACTTTGCATATTTACGAAACCCTAGATCTAAACGAAACCTATTTTCTTCAATTAATATTAACAATTAAGCACAAATAATACAAATATGACACGTTTTCTTACGTTTTGCATGCACAGATAACCAATAAAATGATTTGGATCGTGTTTCTTTGTTACGAAAGCTCAGAGTGTTTACAAATCCTTTTTTTTATCAATTTACGAAAGTGAAAAAGGTTACGTATGAAACTGTTGTATTTATACTTCCAAAATGACTTTTTAATTTTGGCACTTTTAGTCTCTTAAGTTTCCTTACGTAAGCTCTTTTAACCCTACGAAAGCTAACTTTTGAACTTGTCATTAGACCCTCAAGTTTCTTTCGTAATCAATAAACACCTATACGAAAGTTCTTCTTTTGCACATTTACACTTTTAGCCCTTGTAATTACTTTCGTATATCTTTGTGATCCTAAAAAAATTTCATAACTCCTCCTTTGAGTTAGACCACTTTTCACATCAAACCTTTTTGAATTATTTTGCAGTTAAGTTTCCATTTTTACTTAAAAAAATGATAACTCTCCCTCGAACAATGATCCACTTTTTAAAATTTCTTTCTTTTAAAAACTCTATTCAAAAAGAAGTTATTTTTGCTTTTAAGAACACACTTTTATTTTTTGATGATGATTTGACTGAAAAATTTATAACTCCCCCTCAATAAAATATCTAATTAAAGAACTTTATCGAAAGATAATTAATTTTGCAGTTTTGAGCATTCTTTGAGAAGATGTTTGAAAATAAAGAAATCCATAACTCCCTCTCGAATATAATGTCTAGTTAAAGAACTTATTCAAAAGATTGTTATTTCTTGTAATTTTGCACACTTGAATTTTTTCAAACTTGATGATTTTTGAAAGATGTTTTAAAAGAAATCTTTTGTTTGTGAATGGATTTTGATTACAAACCACATATTTTAGCGGTGAAAGTTCATTTTCTGAATGATTTACTCTCCTTCAGTTCATGATACATTTATTTTGCATTTAAAGAACCCTTTTTTGAGAAATACAATATCATGCAACTGATAAAACGAAGATATGTGTTTGTATCTTTAAGTTATATTTTCGTGTTTTATATTTTTCAAATTTATATTTGATTTTTTTTAGTTTCGAAAAATATGAAAAAAATATTTAAAAAAATCTTATTTTTTGTTTTTGAAATTTTTCAATTTTGTATTTTGTTTTTGAAAATTTTCAATTTTGTATTTTGTTTTTGAAAAATATTTACAATATGTTTTGATGTATGATCTTTTATTCAAGAAGATGACTTTGCCAGACGTTCCAACTGAGTTGGAGTCATACATAGCATACCAATCATGTGAACTAAATACTCAAACCTTTCCTTTGGAAGGGCTTTTATAAAAAGATCAGCAAGTTGGTATTTTGTCCCGACAAAGTAAAGTTCAATGGTACCTTTTTCAACATGCTTTTTGATAAAGTGATACCGAATGTTAATGTGTTTTGTACGTGAATATTGTACCGGATTGCAAGATATGGCAATTTCACTTTGTGAATCACAGTATATTGGAATCTTGTTGTAATGAAATCCATAATCTAGCAGTTGCGTCCTCATCCAAATGACTTGAGCACAACATGCAAATAATGATACGTACTCAGCTTCCGCGGTTGACATTGCTGTACAATCTTGCTTTTTTGACGACCAACTGACTAGCTTATCTCCTAGAAATTGAATGCCTCCAGATGTGCTTTTGCAATCATCATTACACCCTGCAAGGTATGCATCTGAATATGCAATTAGCTCAAACCCAGAATCCTTCGAGTACCATACACCCATGTTAGTGGTTTGTCTTAGGTAGCTAAAGATCCTTTTGACCTCTTTGAGGTGTTTTTCAGTTGGGTGTGCCTGATAACGCGCACATACAAATGTCACAAAGGCAATGTCTGATCGACTAGCAGTGAGATACATAAGTCCTCCAATCATACTACGATACTTTTGGTCAACTTGGGTACCCTACAAATATGCATCTAGTTTGGTTGTAGTCATTGGTGTACAAGCAGTATCATATTTTTCCATCCCATGTTTATTAAGAAGATCCAAAGTATATTGTGATTGACATATAAAGATTCCTCGGGGTGATTGATGAACCTGAAGTCCAAGAAAGAACTTCATTTCACCGATCATTGATATTTCAAAATTATCTTTCATTAATTTTTCAAATCTTTTTGCAAACATTGGTTTAGTTGACCCAAAAATTATGTCATCGAAATAGATTTGAACTAATAAAATATCATCCTCGTGTCTTCTTGTAAACAGTGTCGGATCGACAATACCTTTTGTGAAATGGTGTTCGATTAAGAATGAGGACAGCTTGTCATACCAGGCTCTAAGGGCTTGTTTGAGACCGTACAGAACTTTCTTAAGACGATAAACGTGGTTTGGAAAGTCTGGATCTACAAATCTATCTGGCTGACGAACAAAAACTTTCGCTTTTAGTGGACCGTTCAGGAATGCCATTTTGACATCCATTTGATAAATAGGAAAGTTCTTGTAAGTCGCGTATGCCACAAAAATTCTGACAGCTTCAAGTCTGGCAACTGGTGCAAAAGACTCCTCAAAATCGGTTCCCTCCTCTTGACGATATCCTTTGGCCACTAAACGAGACTTGTTCTGAATAACCGTGTTTTCAGCATCAGTCTTGTTTTTTCCAAATCCATTTGAATGCAATTATGTTTCTACCAATAGGACATTTGACAAATTCCCAAACATCAAGGCGTTTGAACTGGTTAAGCTCATCTTGCATGGATTCAATCCAGCTGGCATCAATAATAGCTTCCTTGATTTTTTTCGGTTCAATTGTACTCAATGTAATGCATACATACAAACTTTTGCATCAGTTTGAAGTCGATTTCTTGTCATTATAGGTTTTGAGGGATCACCAATCACTTGTTCAATTGGATGATTCTTAGTCCACATATCACTTGAGCGATGTTTTTGATGAA
This sequence comes from Tanacetum coccineum, assembly GCA_026074375.1. Classification (NCBI taxonomy): domain Eukaryota; kingdom Viridiplantae; phylum Streptophyta; class Magnoliopsida; order Asterales; family Asteraceae; genus Tanacetum; species Tanacetum coccineum. Next base: position 15,622 of record BQNB010046044.1, on the reverse strand, counting down.
ACCCGTGCATATTTGATGGATCCTGATATGTTAAAGATGACTCAGCTTCTTCAAACACTTGAGTTAGAGGTGCATTATAGAACACATTTCTATCAAAATCTGCAACGACTTTTTGAACGAATTCATTGGCATTTTCATTCAAGACTAGAGAGTTTGGTTTAGTAGCAACTTGTTCTGCTCACGAAGATACTATTTAAGGAGCTTCATCTTCTTCAACAATGATTGACGATGATGAAGAAGTGCATTCGTTATCAAGGGTATTTGCACCAGAATTATCTGACACTTCTTGTGAACTCGTCGCATAGTATTGTTCATACAAAGGACAAAACAAATTATCCAAGTTTGATTTTGTAGGTATTGATTGTAAGTCTTCCGATGAAACTTAAAAATTCGTCCAGTTTATTCCAGGTTCTAAATTGTTGCATTCAGAATCCATATCTGTGAGTTTATCAAACTTAACATTGATCGTTTCCATTATCTTTTTTGGTTCGGTGGTTGTAAATATGAAATCCTCTTGATGACTCAGAATAACCAATAAAGATACCAATGTCAGCCTTTGGTTTCATTTTTCCGAGATCATCACAATCATTTGTTGGATGACAAAGAGATCTAAACACATGAAAGTATTAAATATTGGGTTTTCGTCCTCGAATCAGCTCATAAAGAGTCTTATTATACCGTGTGTGTACAATAGAGCGATTCTGAGTAAAACAAGCAGTAGCAATAGCTTCAGCCCATAGAAATTCTGGAGCTTTAGAAAAGATAAGCATAGTGCGAGCAGCCTCGAAGAGTGTACGATTTTGACGTTCAACAACACCATTTTGTTAAGGCGTTTAAGCAATTGAAGTTTGATGAATAATGCCTAACTTTGTATAAAATGCCCGTAATTTCTCGTTTTTAAATTCGGTTTCATTATCAGTTCGAATCGTCAGAATTTGAGCCTTTAGATTCCTTTGAACTTGATTAACAAAATCGATGATCATATCTGGAGCCTCATCTTTGGTACGAAAAAAATATACTCAGGTGTACCAAGAATAATCATCAACGATCACTAGAATATATTTCTTTCCATTGATACTTGCGACCCTCATTGGCCCACACAAATCTATATGAAGTAGTTCGAGTTTGGGTTCTGTGCTTGGAACCAATTTTGGTGGAAGTGAAGCTTTCTTGCTTTTACCTTGTTCACAGGTTGAACATAGGTGATCTTTGTTATACTTAAATTTTGGAAGCCCAACAACTAGATCTTTTAACGTGGGTTGATTAATGTACCAAAATTCAAATGAGAAAGCTTACGGTGCCATAACCAAGATTTGTTTGATGTGGCTCTAGACATTAAGCACACTGGAGAAGAAGCCGCCATTTCGAAAATAGAGATAGTGTAAAGATTTGAATCACGAGAACCGGTAAGCAAGTCATCACCCTCTAAATTCCAAACATAACATGTTTGAATGAAAAGCTACTTCTAAATCTCCATCACAAAATTGTCCGACCGAAAATAAGTTGTGTCCGAGGCTTTCCACATAATATACGTGACAAATCGTTAGATTGCCTTGAACATAATCTCCATATCCAGTGATTGCAGCAAAATGATTATTCCCGAAGCAGACTGTTTCCTTGAATTTCTCAACGAAATTGCTTAACGGTTGAAGATTGCCAGTCATATGCTTCGAGCATCCGCTATCAATAATCCAAAGGACGAGTTGAATCACCTGGATCACATAAAACAAATGCAGATGGAAGAGTGGACAGTTTGGCTACCCATTTATGAGTGGTAACCGGTGTGTTAGATGTAGAACGAACACGGATACGACTCTTCGTTTCACTCGAAAGTGATTGAGCAGTTTCGCTTTTGGGTGACCAATTAAAATTTTGTTGGTTTTCAAACCATCTCTGCCACTTTCGACTTGTTGCAATTTTTTTTCATGTAATTGCTAAGTGTTTTACTTTGACTAGAATGATGAGATAATAATGATGCACTAGAGACCTTATTTGTTGCTTTTGGGGTGTTAGCAACACTTAATCTAGATTTCTCAACTACAGAAGTAGCTCCTAAAGTCTTAGATTTTGCTGCTACGGGGGTAGTGAATAAGGCTCTCTTAACATTAGAATTCCTAGACAAAGCATAACGAGCAACACACTTTTCATGAGAAAGTAAGAACACATCTTTTCTAAAAGAAACACAAACAAATTCGAACCGTCATTTACAGCAGTTACATTCTTGGTATTTAATACACTTTCGTTCGCATGACTTATAGTCGAATTCATTGTTTCACACTTATTAGAATCTATACTAGCACTACATGACATCTTTCAAACATGTGCAGTTGAACTCTTAGCATTAGTGTTCTTCAAGGCTCTATTCTTCGATTTAGTGCCCTTAGACTTTGGTTTTATAACACTATTAGAACTTTCTACACATGTGGAATTAGAAACATGTATGTTAGTTTTAGAATCCGGTGTTTGTGTCTCTGATTTTGTGATTCGATACATTCCTTTTGCGATTACATTCGCACTTTGTTTTTTACTTTGCTCGCTTTTAGGTGTAGGATGTGAAGTGAATGGTTTTGACTTGACCTTAGAATTTGACACTTTCTTAGCCTTAATTACTATGTTTTTAGGCAATGGTGTTACACAAAGAAGTGTTCCTAAAGTCTTAGATGTGTCAAACTTAGCGTTCACGTGCTTCCCTTTTTCATTTGTCCTAAGCTTATCCTTAAGCTCAGAAATTGTCATCAAAAGATATTGATTTTGGCACGCATATCAGCATAAGCATATGTCTTTTGATTGACATGTTCAATTAATTCATCAACTTCTTTTTGATGTTGAGTTCGTGTTGCTTTTTAATGTGTGTTTTACAAGCTTTAAATTTATAATACTAGAAATACCGATTTTTACTAAAAACACAACACGAGCAAGTATACCCTTTAGTATGCAATATAGCTTAGGTAAGTCCAGGTCGTTCCATGGGAATTGGAGTTTTCACTGTTTGTAATTAAAGTGCTAAGGCTAAAATGATTGTCACAGATCAAATTAACCAAATCGTGCATATATCGAATATTGTAAAGAAATCGATTAAAAGACGATTTAAGCAAGGAATTAAAGTATGTTTGTTTAGGAAATGATCACTAAGACATAAAGTGTTTAGGATAGTGTTTTTAAGTTTAGACAGTAAAGATATCACGAGTTACAAATCCTTTCGTCCTTTAAGTGTAACTAGTGATTATATCGATTAAAAACAACAAATCCTTTCGGCCTTTATAAGTTATTATAACGAATATAATAAATGAATGATTAAACACATATATAAAAGAGTCCTTTCGGCCTATATTCTCATATAAAATATGTTTTACCAAATCAATAAACACATATCCAAACGCTCCATATCAAAGATCACATATCGCCCAAACAAACATAAAATGACTACTCCATAATCAAAAAGATGAAGATCATAACAATCATATAAATTCTAGAAAACTTCATATTAAAAGAGTTATAGAAATTATACCAAATGATTATAAGTTCATTGATTCGGCAATTAGTTTTCCCAATCGAAAACTATTCTAAAAACTAAGCTATCAATTCCTATCGTACCGAACTCTTAAGTACTGTCACTACTCTTGAAATTCATGATTAGATGGTGGTGGATGAAAGGATAACTGTGTGTGAGAGATGAATGAAATTGGGTGAAATTCATCCACTATTTATAGGCTGATTTTGGGGTAAAAGTGCGACGCACAAAGAAGTTTGTGCGGCGTACTTAGGGTGTTAATTCGATTAGCAATTAATTTCATTTAATTGTCTTAAACTCGATAGGAAGTGCGGCGTAAATAATGAAATGTGCGGCGTACTTCTTGATAGTGGAAAGTGCGGCTCATTTGTGATAAGTGCGGCGTACTTCATCAGTTTCTTAGATCTTCTTCTTGTGAATTGTATATGATGAGATATATGAGAGATGATTTCGTCCCAAGCTCTCAAAGGCTGTATTTATAGGCTATAAATTACTTGGGGACCAAGTTGGGGATGTATGTGGATGTATTTTGGGCCAAGTTCGCGAATTAGTTGCATCTCCATAAAGTGTGTTGTACTCATTTGTAAAACTGGCGGTTTTGGTAATATTTCAACTCTTGAACATTTTTCTAAGTTGTAGTTAATTGAATTCTCTTTACGTGGCCGCTTGAATCAACAAAATCCGAGTTCGTATGACCGAGTTATGACCAAAACAGTGGACAGGTGTTAAGAGATCTTAATCTTAAGTTATTTCTTCGTTTAAGCTTCAAATCTTTGTGTATTCTTCCGTTTTCTTCCGTGAAACATTACAAGAACCTACAATGACAAATAAATTCTATTCTATACCAAAAGTTCTTATATTTAACCAATAAATATACATAAAAGCATTGATAAAGCATATATAACATGTATAATTTGAGCGTTATCAAATCCCCCATACTTAAAACTGTGCTTGCCCTCAAGCAAATCTAAGAAAAAATAATAAGCTTTACAAAACAAAAACAGAATTAAGACAAATAATTTTTTGATTTTTAATATGTGTACATGGAGAGTTTGACAATACCCAACGATCTTCAAGTTGTAATTGCATGACTAAGCACCTCATGAATAAGGCAAAGTATAATTCACTCAAACACTTGTATGTGATGTAATAGAAGGTAAAAGGGAAATCACACTCCTCAAACATGATTCGTTAAGTTACCATAGGCTTGTATAAGAAACAAAACTGCACCGACATGGCGTAAGCACCATGTAAAATTATTAAAAGAGGACTTTTATTCGGATTGTTACGTTAGGCTAAGGGTAAATAAGGGTGTGGATAAGGCATGGGAAATATATACTAGAAAGGGTTTTATAATATACATGTCGACAAGTCTAAGAAACTTATGTTGCTAGTTACGACATACCACAAACCCGTGAGGTAATCGAACATCTCATCAATATATCCGACACATATCATAATGTATCAATACGTCGCAAGTGCCAACAACAATCCAGCTCTTATTCATCACTTTTCTTTTTCTCTCTTTTTTTATTTTTCATTTTTTTTCAATCAACCCTTCACACAGCTAATAATTCCACCACACTTGATATAAGCGTACACCGCAAAAAATACAAAATACAAAGCGGGCCCTCTTCGTCTTCGTCAAAATGGCACAACGCTTATAGCAAAGTGCGAACAAACTATGAGCAAAAATCAACCAATCATACCAAGAAACTAGCAACCAACCATTTGGACTTTCGATAAGGGGTAAGGTTAGGCTAACGGTTATATATTTTTGTATTTTTTTAGTGGATGAGAAGAATGAAGATAATGGCTCAACGGTTTAAACTAGGGGTATCTAGCACTAAAAATGAGTGCTACAAGAGGGTTTTATTTTGGTGGTTAGCTAATCAGTGTAATTAGCTAAAAGAATAAATAATATGACATGGAATGGCCATTTGGGTTAAATCCTAAGTTGCCTCTTTATCACATAAAAAATACCTATATCACGCGAACGTGATCTTAGTGCGGTCTCGTAATGATTTCAAGCACAAGTTCTAGAATCAATAAATCACCGTCACACTCATACAATAGAATCAAGCATAAAATACGTATGAATAAGATATGATCAGTACAAGTACTGTACAGAATTGCACTTATCCTTCAAATAAATCATAAACAATCTTCGTCGTAACCCATTAATCAAGAATCTAAAAACGAGACTTTTAAAATTTAGAACATTTAAAATGAATATGAAATTATTAGCTTCCCCTTAAATGTAAGCAAGTAGTAAACTCAATCCAAAGAGAAGAACATTTCTTTGGCAGTATTAAAGATTTAAGCAACACAAACTTGGTTAAGTATACAGTAGTACTGCTAATATTTACCCTAGTAGCAGAAACTTAATACTGACAGCATTAAAATATACTAGGCAAGTAATTAATCTTACTTGTAGCACTAAGTATAATAAGGCTCATTATACCTTTATAGTGATAGCAGCATTAACGTGAACTGGCAGCACTACTCTTCCTTTGGTAGCATTAACCAGTTACTTGGATGTATTAACGTCTCCTGGCAGTACTAACTTACATAAGCAGCACTAATAATCATAAGCATCAGCACTAACCTTCAAAGATAAGGCTAGCAGTATAATGTTTACCTTGCCAGTAGAAACATCAACGCGAGCAGTACTAACTTGTAACCACTGTTTAAGGATACCTTTTTTTAAGTATCCAGATGACGCCTCTTTTAGCGACACTTTTCTGTCACTAAATTGTCACAAAACTGCATTCTCCTTGACAATAGCAACGAGCAGTATTAACAACCCTGCTAGCAGTATTAACTGCCTTGAACGAGCAATACTAAGTAATATAACAAAGAATAAACCTGCTGTTGACGCCATCATGTACTCCAAACCCATGATTGCTCGAATTAGGGTTTTTTGAGAAACCAACATTCGTCCATAAACAACGTCCATCTGCTGCTGCTTCTTTTATCAAGAACTGATCACGAAGCAATCAACAACAACTTTTCAACAATCGTTGTGTCTTCTGCTTGATCAGATTTAGGGTTTGTACAAAACCCTAATTGCACCATTTTTGACCTTTCTTCAAAACAGAAAATTCGTATCACTTTCCTTAAAAAAACAACAACATCAATAACAACCTTGTATCCTAGATATCACGAGCCCACTGGCTCTGATACCAATTGTGAAGTCTAAAGAATCGTTGTAAGCTCAGATTGTTTAGATCTAATCTAGGATAATAATAACATTGATAATATATTTTGCACAGCGGAATTAACACATAAAGAACAATGTTATTCAACAAGGTTTTACCAAACATTCCAATCCCCAATATTATTTGATCATTCTTGCAACTTTTCAACTTCATTTCAAATTTAATAAAGGATTAAATACCGAGAGTTACTTATGAGGATTAAATCAAGGAGTTACAAATATATAAATAAACCGTTTTTTCAACTATTTGATTAGATGTTTTTAATTACAAAGAATGCAAATCAATATAATGAATTTATAAACCGTTTCACCTTCAAGAAACTTTAATTTTTTCTATGTGAATCATTATGGCTCACATTTATATTATGAATGTCCATTTTTTATTATGCCATTTATATACTACACTTTTCAGAGCTTAGGTTACAACACTTAACCATCAATTAGGGCATTTATTAACATAGAATTGTACACATTTTGAAGCATGAGTTACACCAACTTGAAGCCTCAAAAAATAAATTTTTTGTAATTCAATAATTTTTATATCATAGTTAGAATAGATGGAATTTTATTTAAAAATCTTATAAACAAAACAAAAATGTAATTTGGATACATCCTTGCTCCTTCTTTCCATTTATGTTGAGACTTTCATCATTTGCTATTCATGGGTAAATTGATACATTTACTATATTAGTCAACATTTACTTTTTTGCATTGTCTTTTTAACTTTTTTCATAAGTAGGGAGTGGTTGAGTATATACTTTATTTAATTTTAGAGTAAACTACACCGTTCGTCCTTGTGGTTTGCGTTGACCGCAGCCTATGGTCCTTTGACTGAAAAAAGTGCACCATCCGTCCTTAAGTAGGAAACGTTATCTGTCGTTAGTCCCTCAATCTAACAGACCCCACCAACCTTCGTTAAATCACCTCAAATGAGGGTATCTTCGTCATTATACATATTCGAATGAGGATAAAGTTGTATTTTACCTTATGACCAACACTATCAAATAAATAATCTTTCATATTAATACCCAAATTCGAAACTCATTTTTTTCATATAATCTTCATCAACCTATACCTTTCTTTACACTTACAGTTCAACCACCATCGTCATCTCATCTTTACCAAGTATCACTACCATTCCTACCATGCTATTTGTCATCTTCTTCATTACAACTACACATTAAACATAATCAAAACCACAAAAAATAAAAACACTAAAACCCATTTAAAAGTCACAAAATCTAAAAAACTTAAAAAAAAAAAATTAATCTATCTTCATAATATCTTTATCTATTCTCATTACAGAAATTATCATCAACCACACTACATAAATAAATCAACTAGAAATTTTAATTTTTGAAATATCCCTATTAACATTAATCGTTATAAAGATATCATTTCTGACATATTAATTTGAATATTTCCTTTAATATGAATATTGGTTTTTGATATATTTTGATATATCCTTATACCATTCACTATCTCTTTGTTACATCCTAAGTGGGAACATCCATCAGACTCGGTGATGGTTTTTTATAACTTCCTCAATCCACAACCTTTATAATCTCCCTATTCAACCCACTCTCAACTCACATTCACACGATGTGCGATGGATACGATGAAAGTGTTGGTTTATTTGATTGTGGTGTATATTAATTTGATGTAAATTGTGTGAAGGGATGAAGTTGGTGATATTAGGGTTCTCTGTGAGAAAAGATGATTTTGGTGGTTTTGAAATGGGTGTTTAAATTGATTAAAATTTCATGTGATTTGGAAAATATATGGAATTAATTTTGATTTTGGGGGTTTCATTTAAAGTTGGGGGAATGTGAAAATGGAACAGTTATGCTCGGTTTTTTGTAAAGTTTAATTTCTAGACATGAAGGTTGTGGTCATTCGTTTTTAAGAGACAAATGGTGGTGGCAGTCGGTTTTTGGAAATGAAAGGTGGTGGTTGTCAGATCTGTATAGGAAGATGATGGTGGGTGGTGATAATGGTTTACTACCAATGATGATTTTGATGGAGATAAATATTTAAATAAAATGATAAAGTTAAATGTAAAATGACTATTATACCCTCATGTGCATTGCACATGAGTGATTTAACGAAGGTTAGTGGGGTCTGTTAGATTGAGGGACCAACGACAGAAAACGTTTACCATTTAAGGACGGATGGTGCATTTTTTTGGTCAAAGGACCATAGGCTGCGGTCAACGCAAACCACAAGGACGAACGGTGTAGTTTACTCTTCATTTTATTACATAATTATAAAAAAATGTATCATTAAAGATGTGTAAAAAGAGCATAGTATGCAGTTAAAAATGTGTCCGAATCTACTTTAAGTAATAGTAGTACCCATTTCCTATATACACTAGTAGGGTACCCGCGCGATGCGGCGGCGGGTACCTTGTGATTAACCGGAGAAAAACAAAAAGTTAATGATCCTGGTCAAGCTCACTTAACTCATTTTTATAGTTTTTGGCCGGTTCTTTTTGGTTCGTTTTCGAACGGCTTTTATTTGCTAGCCGAACCTGTGATCACTCATGTTCTCGGTTGAACAGGTTGGTCCGATTCCGGTTTTTAAATATATGTAATCAACAGGGATGGATCTATGTATAACAATTGGGGGGGGCCGTGCACTCCCATGACTTGTTCGAAAAAGTTGAGATTTAGTGTATGTTTTTTTTTTAAAATTTTGACCTTTTTTCGAACGGTTGCCCCTACTCAAAAATCTAATTGCCCCCACTACATACTAAAACCCAACATTCACCACTTTTTAAACCTTATAAATCATTCATCTCTAAGAACAATACTCGATTTATCATTTCGATCCTAGTTTTTTCTTTCATATTTTGTTGCTATTTTGCCCCTCCACAAGCTATTTTCCTGGTTCCGTCACTGTATCAATATATAAATTGTATGAAGTTTTGTGTGTTTTATTAGTTTGTACAGTGTATATCATGACATTTATTTTTCACTTTAGGGGTGTTTTAAATAAAACATTAATTAGTGTGCTTAATGGATTAAGGGATGTTTTAATAATAATATTAAATATGTTGATCAGTCATTAAATGTGTGTTTGTGCATTTGTTAATTGTACATATTGCATAAATATTTGTATTTTTAAATAATTGAGTGTTTTAATAAGAGTGTAAATTGTGTATTAAAAGTTGTACACATTGTTTCTTTGTTTGAATCTTATTTGCATTAAAGAGTGTATTTAATTTATTATTTTTATTTGTGGTATGCATTAAAGCTTGTACACTATGCATGAAAACTTGAATTACTTAAAAAATTAATAATGAGAGAGATTCCAATTTGTTTTATAAGATAGTTAAGAATATAATTATATAAAACAGAAGTACAATCAATGCACATTTAGTAAACATCCTCTCACAACTCTCTTTTCTTACACCTCCATGCTCAAAGTCAACAACTTCATTTTTCTTCTTTACACTAAACCTCTTCTTCGTTGAGATACACACAACACCTATACTTGTCAGAAAAGCAAATGTTTTGTAGCATTACATAAAAGTCAAACACTTCATTTTTCTTCTATACACCTCCATGCTCAAAGTCAAACACTTCATTTTTCTTCTTTACACTAAACCTCTTCTTCGTTGAGATACACACAACACCTATACTTGTCAGAAAAGCAAATGTTTGGTAGCATTACATAAAACAATATTACTCCGTTTTAATTAAAAAGTTAGTAACTATAGACAAAAAGTATAGCTATTCTAAAATCAAATACATGTAATTTAAACCTTCAAGGTAAGTAGCATTTTTTACCAAAGTTTTATGCTAAGAGAATAATCATGGTTAAAAGGCATAAATGTTAAAAACTTTACACTTAATTAAATTAAAGTCTAGTTGTATGTCCAAACATTTTATTTCTTTGAACATATACTGCATTTTATAAAAATCTAACTGCATTTGATTTTTTCTCCATTTTGACTTTGAAAAATACAAAAATAATAATAACATTTTCTTAGACATATATAAATAAATACACAACATGAATTAAAGAATATAAGTACCTTTTGTTTAGAAAAAGAGTATGAAAATAGTCTTTGCTCATCCTTTCTAAATCTTCAGGCTCATAATTTTTTTTTCATTCGTCATCTAATAACTTTTACCATGGAATCATCTTCAAATCTTTATCCAGGGCTTCATCTTCAAGTCTATAACTTTTACCATCACAAACTACAAACACAGCCTAAACAAAATGTATACTCTAAACTAACCAAAATCAAACATTATAAAAGGAGCTCGAAACACTGTAATTAAACAATATGCACATCTTTGTAAATTTTATGAGTAGTCGACAGTACATACCCTACAAAAAAGACAGTGAAAAAAGAAGAAAGAAAAACTGGTAAAAAAATATAACATGATACTGATTTTATGTTTGCGTTAATACCATGGTAACTATCGAGCAACATTTTTATAGGCCATGAAGATAAAGATCTATAGCTTGGATTTTTTGTGTGGATTTCATGAATAAATTTTCCACAACCTATTCATGATTTAGGAGGGTGAAGGACTGAAAGGGTGTAGAAGAAAAAGCATGGTTTGTTGTGTGTGAGAATGGGTCTTCTTTGTCGATGCTGGTGACTCCTTCATATAGTAATAGGAGCCGGCTTACTCCTCCAGAAGTACCTTTTTGTTTTGTGTGTTTTTTGTTCGCGGGGTAAGTGGTTGGTTTGAGTTTGTGAGATATACGCTTCTTGAAAGGTTATAAAGCTTTGATTTTATGTGTGTTATCATCTTTTATGAGTAGTTGAGTTGTTGAATTTCTCAAAGCCACATTGCTAGATTTGCAAATGATTTTGTCTTGTTTATATAGCCATGGAGGTGGTTAAATAATTCCATGATGGTTTGTATTCTCATAAACACTTCATATTCTTGATGGTTATGCCATTTATTAACATGGATTTGTACACTTTTTAAAGCTTGAGGTACAACACTAAACCATCGAATGGGCCATTAATTGACATGGATTTGTACAATGTTTGAAGCATGTGTTACACAACTTGAAGCCTACACAATAAATTTTTGTATTAAATCTTTATATATAAGATTATTATTATTATCATGACTTAAGATTCCTTAACGATACAGTTTAAATGGGAATGATCCACTTTTAAAGCTTAAGGGTACGGGTTTGGTATGTACTCACGGAATGGATATTCTTTTGTTTTGACTACGTGATAACCCTTTTTTGTTGTTTTAATAGGTCGGTCTTTTTCGATTTTATTGCTAACGATGATAGAAGGTGGTGGACCTTTTTGAGTTTTTGGAGAATCATCATACTTTCTACTCCCAGTGAATATAGCATTCACTTGCTCGGTTTGAGCTTGAGGAGGAGGAGGAGGGTCAGTCCTATCGGTTTGTTCTGAAGACACGTTTTGAGACTTTGACCACTCATCTATTTTTCTTTTCATATTTTTAGATATAGTTTGGCAATTCTTTTCGTTTTGCTTCATTTTTACAATTATATCGTTAATATTATTCTTGACAAACATATTTGAAACTCTTTGACAATCCAAGAATTTAGTGATTAATTTTTCAAGATCTGTTTTAGATTGATCGTTTGTGTCAAAAAGTTTATCATGAATAGTTCTCATGCTATGGATACAGCTTTTGAGATCTTCGAGATCATTTTTCACATCATTGTTTAATTCTGTGAGTGATTTCTCATAATCATTAGGATCATGATGGGATTGGTGAAAATATGAATCATGAGAATTTTGGTTTTGATAACCTTCAAATTGGATGTAACTGGCTTCATGACGTTCATATATCGGCGTGTCATCGTTCTTAGAAGCGTTGTCACCTCCACGGTTATTATAATTCTTACGCATCTCATGCATCTCCCCTTTTAAGCTCTGGAATTGAGAATTCATTTTTATAGTTAGTGCTTCTAATTTTTCCATTAATCGATATTTATCATCATTACTATCACTTCCATCGGTGAAAGCAATAGATTTTTGATGATGTTCGTTTTCAGATTTAGTGGACCAATCAAGTTTGAAAAGGACTTTGTCATCAAGAAATTGAAAGGCTTGATTAGGACTTTTGTAGAGGAAGATTTCTCCAAAAGTTCAGTCCAGGATTCCTTGAGTGGGTCCGTCTAGACCGTGATAGAATATTTGAATAATAGCTCATTTGGTCAGATCGTGCCTATGACATTTTTTAAGCATGTTCTTCAGTCGTAACCAGGCTTCGGTTAGACTTTCACATACGTTTTGAGAGAAATTTCTGATTTCAAGTAAAAGACGGTTAAATAATGAAGGTGAAAAGAATTTGTTTAAAAACCTCTTCTCATTTGTTCCCACGATGTTATAGACTCTTCATGAAGTTCGTTAAACCAGATTTTAGCTTTATCGCATAAGGATAAGGGTAATACTAAAAGCTTGATAGCTTCACTTTGAGTTTCACCATATTTGAACATGTCACAGATTGCGAGAAATTCACGGTCGTGGTCATGCGGGTCGGTCCACAGATAACCATCGAATTTATTTTCCCAAATCAATTTCAAGTGGGTACTATTGATAACAAAGTTGTCATCAACACCGGGTCAAACAATAGCAGAAATAGGAGTCAGTGCTACATTCTTAGCACTTTCCCATATGGGTTGATCATCAGGATCGAGTTTTATTAATTCTTGGGGTGGTGAATTGGGTTGGTATTCAACATCTTCTTTGGATATATTTAAGACGAAAATTTCATTAACAGAAGAATGTTGAGTTGAAGATTTGAGTACCTCGACCTCGACGAATTCTTTTTGGATAGTTTTAATTTTACAAGCCTTCTTTTTCATATTTTTATTTAATTTAGATAATGGTTTTACGAGTTGTTTTCCCCAAGATCCTAGATTTATACATACTTTAAGGGTTTTGCAAAAAGACATTTTTTATATATATATTATATTATATAATTGAGACTAATATATTTTTATTTTTATCTTTTTATATTTGTATATATATTAGTTTTTATTATATATAGAAAATAAGGATAAATAGATAAAAGTTTTTTTTTAAGATGGATAGAGTGCGACGTACTTTAGGAAAAGTGCGTCGGCTTTTCTGGATATTTTATGTTTTTTGGTTTTTTAATTTTTTTAATTTTAGGTTATTACAACGAACGAAATAAACAGAAATAAATAAAACAAGAGCTAACAGAGATTAAATATAACCAACTTACGAAAAACAAACAATCTAAAGCATATAATCAAAATGATTTAAAAAATAAGGTTTTTGGTTTTGGTTTTGATTTTGAAACCAATTTTGCTGGTGGAAAATCTGCAGAAAGCCCGGCGTACTTTATGGGTTTACAGGAAAACCGGCGCACAAATAGGATGTGTGGCGTACTTCCTGAAGAAAAAACGATTTTTGGTTCAGTTTGCCAGAAAACTATACGACGAGTTTGCAAATTTTGTATTGCAAAACAGTAAATAACTTTATGAGAAACAAAATAGCACCAAAATTAAACAAACAAACTGATAACAACTTAAACAATTCTCCGGCAGCGGCGCCAAAAACTTGATGTGTGTTTTACAAGCTTTAAATTTATAATACTAGAAATACCTTGGTATGTGCTTAAATACACATACCTTTTACCTTTAAAAACGAGCTTAAATAACCAAAAACGAACTTAAAATGCCAAATATACGCTTGTTTTGCTAATTGTATTGTGCAGGAACGGATAACTAAGAAAAGGACGAAAAACAAAGCTAAAACGACAAAACCGGACTCGAGATGAAAAAGAGTGGAAGCCAAAGCCAAATCAAAGCCGGAAATAGCCAAAGTCAACAAAAAAGTCAAACCCGAGAAAGAAAAGTCAACACAAGGACTTTTATGAAGAAAAAGCCAAAATATAACTTTGAGGGACCAAAATTGCCAAATCCCCAAAGTTATATCACAAGGATTGATTTTAAAATGGGAAATAAAACTTTGGGGGCCAAAAATGACAAAACCCCAAAGTTTTATCAAAGGAATAAAGAGAAAAGGAAGGAAAGAAAAGACAAGGGCCGGTTTTGCCATATGACCAAAGATTGGTCTGTTGATACGCATCAACAGACTCAAACCAAATTTCCCGCCAAAACCAGAAAACACAATCACGGGTTAAAAATCCCATTTTTACCCATCGTTTCTTCTCCATTCTCTTGGATAAGCTCTTTCCCCCTCCTCCACTACCATTCCCACCAGCTAAAACACCTTTCCAAGCTGGCAATCCCCCATTTTCCCATGAAGAAAAGCCGAATCAATGGCTTAGATTAATTTGAAGTAGCACAAGGCTTATTAAGGGCTGGGATTTGCTTATTGAGTCCTCTCACAGAAGAAGCACAAAGGAGAAGAGCTGAAGACTTAGTTGTAGTATAAATAGAGCAATAGTGTTAGCCGAAAATCATCTTATGCTTATTTAGTTAATCAATTTTTAATTCAGCTTAATTTATGCTTATTTCAAGTCAATTATCGCTTATTTACCTTTCCATGTACTGTTTTTATCAATTAATGAAGAATTGAAGTTTTTGGAATTTCATACCCGTTTTATGTTTTCACTGTTCAAATGCTTATTTTAACTGCTTATGTACCAAAAAGCTTTCTAAACAGCTTATTAGTAAGCTAGGTTAACTTAACAAGTCAATAAGCTAAGAAAATTTGGACTTTACTTCACAAATTCACTCAAAAATACCAAAGCTTGTGAAATTGGATGATAAGCCAAATTTGGATGGGCTTATGGACAATACCAGCTTATTTTCAATAAGCTGGAGCTTGTAGAATAAGCTTTTGACAGCTTAATTGCCCTTGTTTAGAGCAAAGGGCTTTGTAAGTTCTCATTTTCCAATTTTAAGTCATTTTTAGCATTAGCTTATTTTTAGCTTAT
>BQNB010046043.1:18342-34040 GCA_026074375.1 Tanacetum coccineum | reverse complement strand
AGCTTCAAATGCTGAGATGAAATTATAGAGAATGAAACCTGAATTTTATGTAGTCTCAGACACTAGGCCACTCTTTCTGAGTGAGTGACCTCAAATCAAAACCTATATGGCTACCTTAGCCTCTAAACCAATAAGCTTTAAGCTCAGTAAGCTAAATTTAGCTTATCACTCCTCATTGCTTCAAAACTCATTCAACTTGGACTCAAATGGATATTATTGAACAAAAGTAGGCAATTACAGTATTTAGAAAGCTTTTAATAACATTTGAACAATTTGTGAATTAGAGAAAACAAAATAAGCTATATTGAGCTTATTTCAAACTTATTAGCTAAAAACAGCTTATAACATGAAAACTTGAAAACAAACTCAACTCAACTTGCTTTATTGCTTTAAAAAGAAGATTAAAAGATAAGGAACAAGGAGTACAACTGAATTGAAAATTTAAAAAGTTTAATTCGACAAAATGAACAGTACACGTAAGCTTAAAAGAGAAAATTACAAAGAAAATTGAACTCTCTAACTATCTCCCTTTCTAACTATCTATTACAAGCTTCTATTTATAGATGAGGGTGAAGAGAGGATGAGAACTTCAATCATTCCTAGCCCTTGATCACTTTAAACTTGATTTTTAGCCGTTGGATGTCTTTGGTGAGGTGTTCGCACCAATAGGAGGCTGCCACGTCATAAAAATGACGTGGAGATGGTAAATACGAGGTGGGGAAGAGTAGGTAAAGACGGGAGAAGGGATTTAGGGAAGTTGGGTTTGTTCGGGTTTTTGGCGGGAAAATTGGTTATAAAACGGTTAGGGGGAAAAGTATGACCCGCGTGATGTTTGAAAGTTTAGGAATATTACACAACTATCCCTTGTGTTTCTTTTCCACAATTTGTAGTGTAAAATGACTTTGAAATTTTATATTTCTGGCCCTTGAAGTTTTGTAAACAAGAAATGGGCTTTGATTTTGGGCTTTTGTGATCCAAATGATGTAGAAAGGCCCAAAGGGTATTTTAGTCTTTTAATCTTCCATTGTAAGGGCAAAGTGGTCATTTTCCTTTGTCCTTTTCTTTACTTTCTTGACTTTCCTCGACCACAGTCTTGATCCGGCTTTCGATATTGGCTTTAAATCTTTCTCTTGAACTTGTCTTTTCCGTTTCTTGTCGGTTTTGGTCGTTTTTGCTCTTTTTTACTTTGATATCCTTTCCTGCACATTGAGACACAAAAGCACACATATTTCCATCTTTTGGCATATTTTTTTGGCTTTTATTGGCAAAATCCTGGGTATTTTATGTATACAATTTAACACTTATCAACATTCCTAACATGGCTCCAAACGTCGAAAGAAAGAAAAAAAAAATCAAAAATACATTCAATTCACTTAGAACACCATGGGCAGTTAGAGGAAGGCTTCTGCGGGTCATGATATCTTCAGTTGTCTTCTCCCACACAGGGTTTTACTACTTGAGGTTGACTCAAGGTCCGAGTCACTTCATCTCTCCACTTCTTCTATCTCTATAACCATCCATTTCATGTCTACCCTTTGCTGAGGTTGTCGATGTGGTGCAAACTCTTCATGGGATTCTCCTTGTTGAAGTTGTGGGTGATCCAAATTCCAGACAGTGTCATGTCTTCTAGGTTGTTTCACCCGGCTGGCTCTTCTTCAGACGTTTCATAACCTTGAAATTTTCCAGGAACTCTGGTGATAGTGCCATCCTTGGCAATTATCTTTGTTTCAATTTCCTCAACCGTTTGTCCATCAACTTCCTTCAAGGTCATCTTCTCTTCGACTCTACACGGCCACATGGCAATAGGAATTCGGATCTTGCGGTTACACCGCTTGCTATTCTTAATCCTTTTACACCCAGTTGCGAAAGCAACTGAATCATGGTACTTTCTACGAATAGGGGGAGACATACTATAATAGACCACAAAACATAGACTATATCAGGATACGGATCTCAAAATAACAAAGAAAAACTCAACTTATATATATAGTATATAGTATAATGTACTTTATGAAACTTAGGGAAAATAAGCATAATAGGTATATACTTACACATAAGCCCTAAATGCATCTATATGAGGGACCCTTAAGCTATAGTCTAGGCTCAACCACCTAGTTCTCTATAACCATAGGCTCTGATACCAATCTGTCACACCCCGCCAAGGCGGAAACACGAGGCGTAACGTCATGGATATCATCACAACACAATGGTGTCAACAATAGAGAAACACTAAAATGCATAACTAAGTCATAAAGACACAATGTGTCATGACAATATCGAAAACCAAATGAACGACATCTTGTATTAATGAAAAAGGGTTTCACCAATACAAGGACAATACTTCATGAACCTAATAAAATCAAATAACATTCAACAAAATCCAGGCGATAAACATAAACAAACTCAGGAGCGAACTCCAATGCAATCCTAGCGGTCACTCTAGCCACTTCTCTTAACCTCAATATTCTCACGAAGTTCACCTGAAAATGATGCTTAAAAAAGTCAACACAATAGTTGGTAAGAGTCATAGGATTAAGACACATAACAAAATCTTACAAAACAATTGATGTGATTAGTAAAACAATCCAAAACAACACACATGACACCACAGTCCACTGGCCTATCATTCCATACTCACAATAGGGTCATGGGTAGCTCACTACCCTCCGATCGAACACAAAGTCAGTAGGTATTATTTCAACCCTTCAGTTTGATTTGTTTGTTGTAAGCACCACTCTCAACCGAACTAACATACTTCACAACAACAACAATAATAATAATAACTTCAATTGATCACCAAGCCATGGAGCATACCACATAAACGACTCCAATTGATCACAAATCCATGGAGCATACTACATAACATACAAACACATAATCACATCAACTAAAACATTTAAACTCATAGCATCATTTTGACCCCAAGAAAACATAAGAAAAAGGGGCTATGAAACTCACCTGATGCTTAGCTTCCCAAAAGATTCTAACAAAAGCTTCTCAAACACTTCACGGACAATCTAAACAATTAAGCACACAATAAGCTACCATCAATTAGGCATTCAACCCCCAATATGATGTACCTCACTATGTTAGATATTAAGCTATCTACATAGCTCGTATACATTGATTTAACCATTTTCCACTCCTACTTATGCCATTTAAAATTAATGCTACACATTATATTTTCTGGTTTTGTAGCAGGATTTAATACCCACTTACGCGTCCAAACGCGCCATTAATCACTCCAATAATTTCAAACAAAAATTCACCATGCTACTTATATTGCTTATAGAACCTCTCATAAGCTCTTCCTAAACCATTACCATTTTACAAATACCCTCCTTAGAAATTCCTTATTCCAAAGTGTTCAAAATTCGTCCAGAAATCTGACCCTCTTAAAAGTTATGGCCACTAGCTGACACTTTAGACCTCCTTTCATAATAGCAAAAAAAATTTTTTCAGGGGTCACAACACCCAATATCTAAAAACTTCCAACTTGATTGTTAGCTCTAACTATATGTTAAGTATTTTTAGAAAAATTAAAACCAAAATGAATTTGTCATCTGTTTTACACACTGCTTTTGTAACTGACCCTTTGACCCCACTTCCCGTCCATAAAACTCACTGAGGCCAACTTTTTCTGATAGTAGGATCTCGGAGGTTATCTCCAGTATGTTGTAAATTGTTTATTTGAATTTTTATGAATGAGTTATGCTCGTTACAAAACTGCCTAAAATTCTGCAGTGAATTAAACAACTAATTCGGGCGATCTAGACCCTAACGCATGATAAAATCTTGTAACCAATTAAACCAATGATTAAAAAATTATTATAACATTATAAACTTCCAAAAAAATCAAAGCCCTAATTTATAAACTGAAGAATACTAGTAATTAAGCTCAAACCAAGTGAACAATGAGTGAGATGTGGGTTGGGATGTTAGAGAGAAATTGGATGGAAATGGATGAATGTATTAATGAAATGTATGAATGGAAAAATGGAACAACCAACCCTCTCCAAGACTAGGAGAGGGACTATTTATACTACTATGAGGCCGGCCATGGGTCTGACTTTGGGCCTTCCCATGGACCTTGAGGCCCGGGACTAGATTACTAAATCTAATCATGATACTGTCTCGAGCTAAGACTTGGTACAATTGGAAGTGCCCGACACTTTTCGTGTTTCCTAACAATCTCCTCCTAAGGGCGGTCACTAAATTTACCAACTTTAAACCTAGCATGCTATGCTTTTATCCTTAGTCTTTAAGCCGTCACTCTTGACTTTATCTTGTGAATATGTGGTAGTGATCATTGACTTCGTGGATTGAGCTTGTTCTCTTGAACTTGTATTTGACAATTGTGATCTTGAGAATCTTGAGATCATCTACCAAGCACAATTCTATACGCCATATTGTAACTTTGCCATTCTGTGGACTTGCGACTTCTGGACCGACATGCTACGTACATTCTTGAAATGCTTTAATGTTGCATCTTTCTTGAAATTCTTTTAACTTTAACACTTTAACACTTCTAGAATGATGTAGTGTGGTATCAGAGTAGTCGAAAGCCTTTATAAACATGTACTTGAGCTTTCATGATGGACTTTATGTTGCGGTCGGGTATGAGCATGTGATTATGGATCTTGTGAGACAGCTGGAATCAGGGACCTCACCACCATTTTAAAATCAGCCTGCATTAACAAACAGTTAGCAGTAAAGCAGGGGGACGAATTATGCTTTGTCATTCGCCCAGGAGTTGGTGGAGAACCTTCAGGTCGTGAGGACTCGTCTGTGATCAGACAGATTCAATTTAGAAGATCTTACTTGACAGGCATTTCCAGTGAAGTATTGATCTTTCTAACACAGTTAATATTATTAGGATTCATCGTACTCAGCTTTTGTTCTATTATCGGAACGTCTCAAGCAGGACAGCACGATAAGAGTGAACCAGGATTGTTACTATTCTCACCGATTGCTATAGAAATTGATTTGAAAATCAATCGGTGTATCACTTACAAAATTGTTTTTGTGACACAACTGAGGGTGTTTATCATTTCAAACCCCCCAACCTAACAACTCTTGATCTATTTCCTGGACATGTTTGTTCTTTATAGATTTAGCACCATCGTTTCTTTCCAGTTGTCACAAGTTTGATTCATAAAGAATCGCACAAGTTACCTACCATGAGCTTGTTTGATGTTGGCTCAAGCAGGATTTCCATCTTCATTGTGAATGAATTCACTCTGATGTTCTGGCAAAATCACAAGGATAATGCGAAGGACTCTTAAGATGTATCTTGTAATTCACATTGTGTGACTTAGCAAGTATAATTTGACAAGTGTCCTAATGAGATTTATGGATGATCTCTTTTGGCTCTAGACTCAATAGTGCACTTTGATTTTAGTGATCGGAGGCTGGAGCTGATCCTGATTTGATTTTAGGTCCACCTTTTCATTATCAACTAACTCGGAGTGAGAAAAGTCATAGAAATGAGTTGTTGTATCTCCGTGAGTTTTGACAAAGGTCTTTCTGACTTTGAGTAGCTTTGGGAGGGGGGGTGTGCTTTTAGCGTCACTGGGTCCATTGACGGTCTTTTCAATGTTAGACAACACTGAGTGTTTCTGAACGCATATTGTTTGGACACGGTTTCTGCCTATGTGTTGGGAGGGTTCTTTAATTTTCACCCTTTATCCTTACATTTCTTTTTCATTCTTCAACCCCTTCAATGCATACCGAGACTTCATAACTAACACCTTGTTGGGTTTGTTCCAGTGTTAGCTCCATCTCAGTCGGCATTATTCCATGTTCTCACTTTTTCTCCTTTTTAATCATACCTAAGGACTTCTACACTAACTAGTGGATATCCCTGGGTAGATCCCTCCGGTTCTGGCTGGATCATGGGATCTGAAAACCTAAGCCTAACCGCCTTATAACTTCATTAATTTAAGAACATGGTCGGTCTTTTGGGTATTTCATCACGATCCTTCCAAAAACATTGAAAATTTCAATCAAAGTGTTTGATATAAATATCAAAAGATTTTACCTTTGAGAGTTTTTCTTATCACTAAATGCTCCCCTAACATTGTGCATCGTAATTGTAGTACATGCTAGCGTATGGAGTGCATTGGAGTCCATTTTATTTGATCACTTCTGTCAATATCCATTAAGTCCCAGTGTTAATCCATTTCTCCCCTTATCCAAAATGTTAACCCTTGAATTTTTGATATCAATTTGATTACCCGTTCGGAGACAAATGAGATTGATAGAGATTGGAACATTGTTATTGCTCCCCCTCAACTTATGAGGGTTTATAAGATGATGCTGAGTACAAGTATTTTAAAATTTTGAATTTTCGAAGAAATTCTTGAAAAATTTGTACTCGAGCAACTCAACAAAGTTATCACATGATTCACTCGTTCGGACCTGTTCAAGAGTCACTCGTTCGACCCTCACAAGATTCACTTCGTTCGGTCCTTTCTAAGAGTTACTCGTTCGATCCTTTCTAAGATTCACTCGTTCGATCCTCACATGATTCACTCGTTCGGTCCACACTAAAACTTCACTCGTTCGGTCCTCAAAGGACTTCACTCGTTCGGTCCTCAGTAGACTTCACTCGTTCGGTCTACTCTACACAGCACTCGTTCGGTCCACACTATACTCCACTCGTTCGGTCCACACTATACTTCACTCGTTCGGTCCACAATAGACTTCACTCGATCGGTCCTCAACAGACTTCACTCGTTCGGCCCTCATGTTTTAGACGCTCGTTCGGTCCGTAGTCTAAATCACTCGTTCGGCCCTCACACTTAGACACTCGTTCGATTCTCAACATGTTACTAGATCGGTCCATATGGTTTTATACTCGATCGATTTCTTAAGTTTGTGCAAGATCGACTTTCACATTTAACTCTAATCTAGCATTTCCATTGAGCCATAATATAACAATCTCACACACAAACATATAATATTTATGCATTGATCTATTCAAACGAGCACAAAACATAATTAAAAACAGTTTTGAATCACAAAGAATACTAAAACTCGACTAGCCTATACATTTATCACACCTAACACAACAAAAGCCCTCAATCAATTTAAGATTTAACCACAGTTAGATTTTAAGAACCCTAATTTTATAATTAGGGCAACTTCAATCGAATGCGGTGGAACCGTTCAATTCCTTTGGGATTCGAGTTGATTAGGTGAAGAAAAACAAGATTTCAGTTATACCTTCGAGATGAAATGGAGTGAGTGAACTTGATTGATGTGAATCGAGTGGAAAAATGTTCGTGTGTGAGATTGAGTGTGTTTGGATGTGTGTGGTTGAGTGAATGAACAGTGAAGGGGACGATTGGGGGGTGTTATTGTTATAAACGATTTCTAACTTTGACACTTTTGGCCCCTCATCTTATACTACTTATTAATCTTACACATTATGTTTTATAAGGTATATTCAAGTAAAACAAATAGCACACTTGGTCCTTAATGTTTTAAACTCTCATACCTATAGACATAATTTAGCAAAACTACACCCTAAAGGCATAAAACAAGTAACACATAAAGCACAATCGAGTTAAACTTAATTAACTTTCTATCATGAGATATTACGTTATCGTTTGAAAATCTTTTTCCCTTTTTACAGCTCATTTGATCATGACAAAGAAATTTGACATTCTCTCCCCCTCAAACAATGACCCGTTTTCTATTTAAAGAGCTGTAGACATTGTTTGAGAAGTCAAATGTATCTTGAAAATTATTTTCAGATGATGGAATGATTTTGTATGTGACAAAACAACAAACACCAAGATAAATAAGATTTCTCTTATTTATTCACATAGATGCACTGAAACGTACACTTATGGATATAGGAAGCACGGGTTGTGATGCAAAGTAATCACAAGCCTTTGCATGGTCATAAAGTAGACCATGCCCGAGAATAAATTCCCGTTGAGAGGCCAAGTTTTCTTTTTGAAATACTTGCCTTAAGATGATGACCGGGTTGCTATCTGAAATAATAGCAAGCCATTTGACATGTTTTGAAAACATTTGTAACTTCTGCTCGAACTTCATTTACAGGCTTGTATCATTGTTAAATGACATTTCTAAGACCGTAAATGTTATCGATTTCAGAAGACATGCCATTGTAAAACTTCTTTTTGAATTTTTCGCATTTTTTAATTTTGTATTTTGTTTTTGAAAAAAAAAATTTATATAAAAGAAAATCTTTTTGGTTTTTTTGATTTTATAAAAAATAAAAATAAAAATCTTTTTGTGTTTTTCTGATTTTAAGTATTTACGTATTATACAGGATATTTGAATAGGTACCACCACTATTCATCAACTTCATCTGCCAATTGTTTCAGAGTATCCGGCGTAAAACTCCGCATTCCCAGCTTGTTGATAAGAAATTCAATTCTTTCTCGGCCAAGAGCTTTTCGGCAAGAGCTTTATGTGAAGTGGTCGCCAATTGTTTTTATTGACCAAGTAAAGTTCGATCACACCTTCTCAACATGCTCCTTGATAAGTCGAACTGATGTCTTTTGCTGGATCTGGAATGTTGAACGTTGTTGCCGCATAAGGCAATTGCGCTTTTGTTATCACAGTACATTGGAATTTTTATTGAATCCAAGGCCATAGTCGGTAAGCTGTGATCTCATCCAAAGGATTGAGCACAATACAATCGGACGAAGCACTATATTCAGTTCCGTACTCGATATCGCGCACTTTTCTGCTTTTAGACGCCAGCTTACAAGTCTATCACCCAAAAGTTGTATACTGCCAGATGTACTACGACGTGTATCTTGACAACCAGCATGATCCGCATCTGCAAATGCTGTTAGTGCAAAGAAGAATCTCGGATACCAAAGACCCCGATGTACGGTTCCTTTTAGATACCAAAAGATCCTTTTTACTGCATTTAAGTGCTTTTTCGGTAGCCGAGCCTGATACCGAAAGCACACAGGATATAGCAAAGTGTTAGGTAGGTTCTACTGGTTGTAAGATAAAGGAGGGTGCCAATCATACCACGATGTGTGATGGAATCTACAAATTTCCCTTCTTTATCCTCATCCAGTGTGGACTTTTTACATGGGAGTAACTCCACTGGGTCACAAGAATTCATAGAATATTTCTTAAGTGATCAAGAGCTTATTTAGATTGGTTATGAAGATGCCTCTGGGACTTTGAGAAATTGTAGTTCCTATGAAAAATGAGATTTACCAATATCGAATCTTGAAATTTTGAACCCATATTATTTTAGCGGAATAGATCACACTGTTAAGGAGTAGATGCAGCCACAAGATAATATCATGACAATAAATTTGTACCAGAAATAAGTTGTTGCCTTCTCTCGGATGAACAGAGTAGGATCCTACTTGAGCCTCTTGGAGACAGTCATTGCGATTTCTGGAATGAGACAACATATCCTACATGCACGTGGAGCTTGTTTCAACCTATAAGAGCTTTCTTCAGTTGTATACGTGGTTAGGTTTGTCCTGATCCGAAAATCCGTCGGGAGGCTAAACATAAATTAAACTTCTTCTCGCAGATTACCATTCTGGCAACGCAGTTTCACATCCATTTGAGATGACCATGTGCATGGTGAGCAAGCTAACGCAAGAAAATTCGTATAGCCTCTAATCTTGCAACCGGCTAATTTTCGTGAGCGAAGACTTACGAATCGATACCTCTTCTTTGGCGATACACGAGCGACCAAGAGCCTTATTTTCAGAAAACCTCATAACTCATCAAGTTTAACCTTATAGATCCATTAAGAGAGATGACAAATGCTTTGTCGGAGGAGGACAAGTTCCCCAAACCTTATGACGTTAAATTCATGAAGTTCCTCAAGCTCTAGTTCAATCAACATGCTTGGGTTAATGCTTTCTTTTGTAGTTCTTGGGTTCAATGATGTAGAAGGGATCCTAGTAGCAGAATAGGCTTGTTCATGAGTTGGATTCGTGTGGAAACTGGTCTGTCAAGAGAGAAAAGTGCCTCATGGTCAGATAATTAGTGAATGATTATGGGCTTTCTAGATCGCTTGCAAGACTCCGAATGGATGTATACGTATAAGTTAAGTCTATGGAAAAGCAGTGGTCACTTACCAGTTGAGCTAGAAACACAAAAGCTTTTGGGGCTCTCAAGCATGCCAACTTCGATTTAACGACCGCGGAGCTGGCGATCATCGAAAGTTCAGCTCAATGGACTTAGCGAGACTTCGGATCAAGCTTACGAGAATTCTTAATCTACAGGAGAAGGACAGGAAGCTACACGATTCCAAGATAAAGAACCGATCTTCAATGTTGGTGATCAAGTCCTTCTCATTCAACTCCCGATTAAAGTTTTTCTCCGGAAAGCAAGTCACGTTGGTCCGGACCTTTCCACAATAACCTAAGTTTATCTTATGGCACGGCCAAGTTGTCTCATGACCGATGGTTCTAATTTCAAGAGGTCAACTGCCACGTTTTAAAACACTACTGTTGGAGGGGACACACCATTGGTTATCCAGGACCTCTAGACTTTCCTAAGGATAAACTAAATTTCAGGGGACCGAGTCGGGCTTGCGACTCGGTGATAAAAAAACAAGCGCTTCGTGGGAGTTCCCCATGTTTAGCCTTCTATTTTATTATCTTATGTGTTTTATTGTGTTGAGGATGTTGTTCTTCTCCGATTTCTCGATGTTTGTTGCTTGTTTATTGTGATTTTTGGTCGGATTCTCCCAAAAATTCAATTGACAGCCCTCTCGTGTCGGTGTTAAGAGTTTTTCCGTTATACTCGAGACTTTCTTCCTTTGTGTAAAATTAGTTTGGGGAGATCCATATCCTTTCATCATAAATCGATTAACGTTTATCTTTGCATACTTCATAAACGGCTTAGATTTTCGTAGAGTCCCAATTTAAACATTGAGGACAATGTTTCGTTTTAGTTTGGGGAGGGAATCTATCGATTTGATGTTGCTTGCTTATTGTTTTGTTCTCACGTACCCGTTTTCCCACAAAAATAGCAAAAATTTTAAATTTTTAGAAAAAAAAAAGTGTTAAGACAAAAATGTAGGTTTTCTGTTGGTAAGAATAAAAAGTAATTTTTGACCGATCGTACGTATAGAGTTCTGCTTTATCCCTTATCAATTAATGATGATGTTTGTGATAGTTACATAGACTTTAAACATGATGATACTTGATCATTAGTAAATGAAAGCTTGTTGCTAATCTCAAGTGTTTTTAATATGCCAAGTTGGGATTTTATATAGGCTAAGCATTTGCAAAATTTCTTTTGTGAAGAAACAAGAAATGATAGTGTTATTTATAAGTTCATGACGCTAAACGTGATAGTTGGGTTTTCTTTCTAGCTCATAACGTAATTAATTGGCTTTTTCTCCCATTAGCTTGATTCAACTTATATATGAATGTTTAATAAAATCGAGTTTTTTGGTTTTTTGGTTTAATAATTAGTTAATAGAGTTTTCTTTAGTTCCTTTGTGAGTTGGTATGAGTACATTCAGGAATACTTAATAGTATTCGTGGGATTTGTATATACTTATATAGCACCCTATTACAGCCTTCTAACCGAAATGCCCTTGACCAAGGCAAAAGGTCAAATTCCAAAAGGATAAATATACACAAGTAAGACTATTAATAAAAGATTCCGAAAGAAGATATTCCGGGTTCGTATGTTCCAACGATGGCTGCAATTGAAAGGTTATTCCTGGTCTTGATGAGAAATTGAATGATGGAGAATATATGATATGATGGAAACACTGATATAATTACAACTAAAATTAATTAAATAAAATCTAATTTAATCTACGGGAAAACAAGCAAAGGAAATTGGGATCTTAAAAACTACGGGAAACAAAATTAGTTTATATTTGGAAGGAACTTAAATACGGGAAGCTAATTATTATTGGGAAATCTAAAAATTAAATATCTAAAGTTAAATAACGGGGAACAGATCAGGTATCGGGGAAACCTAAAAATAAATTATAATACGAAAATATAAATGTAAATTAAATTAAAAATCCCAAAATTAAAATTTAATTAACTTAATTTAAAACTAAAGAAAAAACTAGAACTAACTACGGATGGTCGTATGAATGTAAAACGTAAAGACGGTAAAACGCACCCGGTCAAAAGGAGTCTAAGACTGAAATTTAGAAAAATAAAGCTTTTTACTAAATTTATATTTTTTCCTAGACACTTAATGACCAAAAATGAAACTGTTATAAAAAAGAAAAATCATTATTTTATTAATTTTCTGATTTTTTATGAATTTATAAAGATTAAAAACTAGTTAAAACTAAGAAAATAGAAAAAGACAAAAAATAAAAGTTATAAAAATTCTAAAAAAAATAAAATTAAATAAAGAAAAAATTAACAATTCTAAAAATATAAAAATGCCCAAAAGTTTATGTTTATAATTTAAGAATTAAACTAATTAAAGTTAAACTCCTAATTTAATTATTTAATTAAATAAAACTAACTGTGGTTACTTTGGGGATGACTAACGTGAAAATGGGATAAGGACTAACAGAGTAACAGGCTATCTAACTATAGGGACTAACAAAGGGAATAACTAGAAAAGACAAAATTACACAAATGGTCCCTGAAGTGGACCCCGATTGCAAATCAAGTCCTAAGTGCTTATTATCAAAAAGTCAAAAAAGCAAACTTACTTATCAGCTTAAGGGGAACAACTTTTGCAAAAGCACTTATGCTTTTAGTTGGCTTAATAAGCTATAAAAGTGACTTTTTGGGCTGACAGAAACTAAATAAGCTTATGGGCTTATTTTGCTTTTTCTTTGAGGTTTAAGCTAACAAAATAAGCTAAACTATGGGGGACAGATAAATAGGGATAGGGGAGTCCTAAAATAAGCTAAGTTATCTAGATTAAGCCCTAAAATAAGCTGTCCTATATTTAAGCTTAAAATGACAGTTTTAAAATAAAACAGAAAAAGTGCTACTTTAAGGGCTAAATAAGCTATACTAGAGGGTGAGTTAAGCTAAGAAATTTTGGGGAATTAAAGGACTACCTATAAGCTATAAATAAATGCTAAAAGATCCTAAGGCTTAATACAAAATAAGCTAGATAAAGTGGGCTGAGTTATGGTGCTCAGCACCAGGGGACAAAACAAACAGTTCATGGGGCTTTTTCAGCTTATCAGTTTAAGCTCATATGAGCTTTTCAGTAAAAACTAATCATAAACAGATAAAGTTGAAATAGAAAAGAACCTAAATACAAAATTCTAGCTTTTGAAAACTAAGTACAAGTGCTGAAAAGGAGGCTTAAAAATTTAGCTTATTCACTAAAGAGCACATTTTGACAGACTTGGTTTCTTGGCTTCAAATCACATGACAGAACTAATGGCTTGTTTAAACTGCACAAACATTCAAAATAGGTCAAAACATAGAAACATAAGCTAACCTAACCTATCTTAATACCTACGCTTAATCTAGCTAAGAAAATTGGACATGAAAGCATAAGAACCAATGAATAACAAGACAATGGAATTTTACTTAAAAAGGGGTCAATTTTTATGGCTTAAATTACCACACACACTCAGCTAAAAGAGCTGAGTGTGCTTGACCCATGCACAACCTTAAATAACCCATTTTGAGGTCAAAACCAAACACCCCCTTACTTTTAAAAAGATATTAAATAAACTGCTTTACCTAAATTCAAACTAAAGCAACTGATTATATGGTTAAAGTGAGGGTTTAAGAACAAATTTAAATGAGTTTAGTAGAATCTAAAGCACTTAATTTGGATCATTAAGTCACATAGTTATGAAAACAAGGAAATTTAAAATCAACTTAGAAAGCTTGCATTAATCTATTTAAAATAACAACATTACAAAAGAAATAGAAAACTGAAAGCTTAATATTACAACTTAATTAAAATTAAATACAAAAAACTAGGAAAAAAGGGTCCCCTCCGTTGGCTGTGTTTCTTGGAATTTATAAAAGCCCCAAGGTCTTCTTTCTTCTTCTTGTTGTGTTAGTTGTGAGAGTGGTTAACTCAGCAACCAATCCTGGCCCTCAGATTACTTTTGTGTTACTTTTAAAACAATCATCGCCATTGATACACCTTGGGTTAAGGGGGATTGCCAACCTGGCATCAATTGGGGTTAGTGGGAAGTGGGGGAATGTTTAGACTGGTTATAGGATGGATTTGGGTAAAAGAAGGAGAGGTAACATGTGAGGGTGGGGCTTTTTAGGATTAGGCGGGAAGGGTTGAGAGGGATGAGTCGGTATTGGGTGCAGGTTTTTAAAACTTTCAAAATTGCCAAAAAGAGACCCTCCACTTTTCATTTCTTTTCATTCTTTTGTAAACCTTTTATTTCTAGTTATAATAAGGTTTCAAGGTTGCCACAAATGGCCCCTGCTGTTTTGTAATAAAAGACTTAAAGAAACTTTACCCATTTGGCAGAAATAGCCCTTGGCTATTTAAAAGGGAAAAAGGGTTTGTAAAGTAACAATTTCAGTCCCTCTTTTATTTTTTTCAATTTTCTTTATAAAACAAATTTAGAAATGACATTTTAAGTACCTAATATTTTATAAAAAAAATGTTTTGGGCTTCCTTTGGGTTTTGGGTTTTGTTATTGGGCTTTGTGAATACAATGGCTGAGATTGGCTGGGATTGGGCCTTCAAACTCTTCACAGTCTCTGTCAATTGCACACAAATGGGCTGTTGTCATTGATTGAGGGCCCATTTGGTCTTCACAGTCTTCATTAATATACTATTGGGCTTTCCCGGCCCATCAGATGGGTTGAGATTGCATCCAATAGTATTCTTCAATTACGGCTCCGGTTTTGACTGTTAATTTGTTGAGTTGACTTTGACTTTGACTTTTCTGGTCTTTGGCTTTGTCCTTCACAGCTTTTCCATTCCGTGCCTGGTTTTGTCGTTTTGGCTTTGTTTTTCGTCCTTTTCTTGGTTATCCGTTCCTGCACAATACATTTAGCAAAACAAGCGTATCTTTGGCATTTTAAGTCCGTTTTTGGTTATTTCAGCTCGTTTTTAAAGGTAAAAGGTATGTGTATTTAAGCACATACCAAAATCCCCCATACTAAGGTATTGCCGTGTCCTCACGCAATGCTATGAAGTAAGCATTTACGAAAACTAAGACTCTTGACCCCCTCCGACTAATAACTTTGAAAAGTAGCAAAGTGTTTGTCAAAGGAAAGAATCAATAGCTTCGACAAATCCCGATTAACACCATTATTTTGTATGTACATTGACTACTCTAATTTTTTTTTTTTTTTTTTTTTTTTTTTTTTTTAGTTCTTAAAGCTAGGAATGCGTTGCTTAGTTTGAACACCTACCTAGGCCTCGCTCCCTAGTAGGATATCACAACCAACGTCCGGTGTTCTTAGTTTGAAAACCCACCCCGTTGCTAGCGTAGTGGGAAATCACATCAACACCTTCTTCCTAATATGGCTAAGGATTAGTGTCTTAGTTTGAACCCTCACCTAGACCTTTCTTCCAAGTGAGATATCACGACACACCAAGTCCCTAGAAGCAAAGATGTCTTAGTTTGAACCCCCACCTCGTGGTTAGCGGAGTGGGATATCACGACACATCTATTACTTGCTCCATATAATCAAATGTATGCTTTATTGGCATTAAATCTTTTCAAAACTTTTGCTTTTAAAGAATCAAGTCACAAATTTGAAGCTTTTTCTGAAAACATCGATTGACTTAGC
>BQNB010046042.1:0-43941 GCA_026074375.1 Tanacetum coccineum | reverse complement strand
TTGCGCAGTTTCGTACGCATTCTCTCTAAACTACATTCGCACTTACAAGCCCTAATTTCTACCTTCACGACGCTCTCTATTTCGTTGAACAGTTTTGGACGTCTGCTAAGTCCAAAACAATCAACAATGTTAGGCACATTACTGCCAAAGTAGCTGGCAAGTCTGTGTCTATCTCTGAGGCATCCATAAGAAGTGATCTTCGTTTTGATGATGCTGATGTGATAGACACATTACCTAATCAAACTATCTTTAATGCTATACATCAAATGGGGTATGAGGGGGATTTAACGGTGTTAACATTTAATAAAGCTTTGTTTTCATCCCAATGGAGGTTTTTATTTCACACAATTAATCATTGTTTAAGTTCAAAAAGCACCTCTTAGGATCAAATTCCTATAAACATTACCACTGCTGTCATTTGTTTAACATCTAATCAGAAGTATAATTTTTCTAAATTAATTTTTGATGGTATGCTTAGACATTTAGATGCTAAGAAGAAGTTTGTCATGTACCCACGCTTTATTTCTATCTTTTTAGGTAAACAATTAGTTGATGTGTCTGTACCTTTAGATCATTTTCCTGTAAATACTTTAACTAGTAAAGTTTTTTCTTTCATGGTTAAGAAGGGTAAGCATTTCTCAGGGAATATAACCCCTTTGTTTGCTACTATGTTGGTACAACCAACTCAGGATGAGGGTGCTTCTTCAGAAAGACCATCTGAAGCACAACCAACACCCTCCCCTGCTCCCACTAGTGAAGTACCTTATGAGCCACAGACTGACTCATCCCCTGCTCAAACTAGTGAGGTACCTATTGAGCACCAGCCTAACCCATCCCCAAGACCTTCACCCACTAATACTATTCCTGCTTCTATCCCAGAAACTTCTGGTGAGAACCTTGGAGGTCATTCATCCAGTGATAAATCCCTTTCAGGGAATGAGGGTGACATGACTATCCAAGGTGTCTATGATCTTTGTCTATCTTTATGTAAACAGGTTTCAGATCAGGCCAAGGAAATACAAGACTTGAAGGCTCAGATCACAAAGCTCAAGAAGCAAGTAAACCTGTAATCAAACACAACAGAGCATTGGATGCAATGTATCTCCTTGAAGCAAAGATTGGCAAGAAAAAGATCATCAAAGAAATAATAGGTACACAAAGAGTCTGTATCCAAACAGGGAGGAAAGTTTGCTAAAGGTGAATCTTCAATTCAAAGAGATCCTCTATTTGATGAGATTCCTGAAGATACAGTGGATCATTTTGGAAACACGAGAATGGCTCAGGATGTGGGGAGGACAGAGATATAGTGATGAAGACAAGGAGATGATGAAAAATATACTTTCGTACTGAAGTGTATTAGTTATGATAAGAGAAAAGTTAGTACTGACATGGAGAAAAGTTAGTAATGATAGGTCCAATATGTTAGTACAGACGGACTCACAAAGTTAGTATTGACCGGGCAAATTCGAAGGTACCGATGAACATATGAAGGTAACGATGAACAAATTTAAAAGTAATGATGAGCAAGGAGGGGGGGGGGGGTAAAGGTACTCAAAAATGAAGATGGATGTGCTAATCAAGCCACTCAAAACACCTACTTCTACAATATTTAGAGATGATGAAAAAAAAAAAATAAAAAAAGAAAAAAAAAAAAAAAAAAAATAAAAAAATAAATAAAAAAAAAAAAAAAAATAAAAAAAAAAAAAAAAAAAAAAAAAAAAAAACAAAAAAAACAATAGCTAAGGTTCTTCTTAACATGAGTCAAGCAAAGCAGTTTCTAAAGAGAAAGAGAATGGCTGTAGAGTTGAATGGATATTGAAGGAAAATGGACAGAACCCCCTAGCTACCTCTACAAAGATCACTTCTGACATTAAAGCCTTCTTCCAAAAATTGATCCAATAGAAAAGGAAAGAAGAAAATTGAAGAGGAGGATGAATCTAAAAGTGAATCTGATGGTATACCTAAAGCTGATAAGAAGTTTAAACAGCTTGAAAGTGATGAAGAGATGGCTAGGAAAATACAAGAAGAGTGGGAAGGTGAAGAAGAAAGAAATAGAATAGCTAAAGAAAAAGCTACCAATGAAGCTCTCATAAGAAATTTGATGATTAAGGCACGAATTGAAGCAGATAGACTTACTTGTGAGAAGCTTCAAGAAGAGTAAGAGAGCAATTTACAATTGAGAAAGAGCAGTTCCTTCATGAAATAATTGCTGCTCAAAGGGAAAATTCCTTGCTACAAAGATCAGAGGCCATCAGAACAAGACCACCTTAAAGAATCAACTGAGAAATTCAAAATTGATGACTACTTGAAGCATGTAGGAAACTTCAAGCACTTTGAATTGAAAACCAACAAGTTTGAAGAAATACAAGCCCTGTATGAGGAAGATTAAGAGGTCAGATAAAGATTTTATTTCTATTGGGTCTGCTGAAGATGAAAGACTGATCAAAAGGATGAATGAAAAAGGAATTGATTCCTCTAAAAGTGAAGTGATCAAGGAGGAAAGTAAAGAAGAAGTCAAGGAGGAGAGTATAGAAGAAGAAAGTACCAGAAAGAGAAAACTTGGTACTAGGAAAAAGATGAAGTCAAGAAAAAGAAGATTCATACAAAACATTTCTGAAGATGATAGTGAGAAAGAAAATGATGAGCTGAGATTACACTTAACTATAGCTCCAGATGAGGAAAAGGAAGTAGATTATGAAATACTTGACAGGAAATATCCTATCAAAGAATGGAAAATAGAGTGTCTTGGAACTAAACCACAAGCTGATAAAGCTGAACACTTAGAAGAAATTAATCAAAATGTGGTGATTAGAAGCAATGGACAAAAGAGACTCTTAGTTCTATAATGTGGGTGTGTCCTATTTTTGTTAGAGAAGATGGAATGATGTGTATCAACTGGTAATGGACAGATATCAAGATGAGATACCTAAAGGTTTTGATAGAGTACTTTGGGGAGATTTGATGGTTATGTTCAACCCAGATGATGAAAATGAGTTTTGGAACTCTCAGCAGGAATGGAATATAGTGAGTTGGAAGCTACATGGTTCTTCAGGGGTACACACTTTAGTGACTGAGGCAGGATTAGTCATTCATATGCTTGTTAGAGCAAGAAGTATTCCTTTGAGAAAGAAAGGTACTGTGCAAAATGCTGGATTTAAAGTTGGCAGTCTGAAGAAGACAGTACATGGCATTAGAGTTGATTAGATTTATCAAGAAGTTACTTGCAGAGTTAGAACCTGAAGACTTTGATGGAAATGAGGAGGATCTTTGAGTGTTGGTGTCAGAACCACATAACAAATGGTCATCAGTTCACCATTCTTAACAAGCATAAGAACTGGCTAGTCCATAAGCAAACGGCTTGTGGTAAAGACTTCTCAAATCCGTTTATGGTTGACAATTTACCAAAAATTATAGGGTTTTCAACTCACCTTGCTTCATGGTTAAGTGTGGATTGTCCCTTGTTAAACAGTTCATGGGAAAGTACTAATCAAATAGTTGATAGGCTGATAGTTGCTAAAAAACTATTGGTTTATCAATGCCCATGTATATGGCAATGAAGCATTGGTTGTCCAATAGCAAACGGTATTTGGTTAAAGACAAATCAATTCCATTGTGGTTGACAGTTTACCAAAAACCCGTATGGTAATTAATCACCATGTTTTTTAAAATGAAGAGTTAACTATCCCAGAGCAAACGGCTACTGGTATAGGAACATCAAATCCGTATTTGGTTTTTTTTTTTTTTTGTTTTTTTTTTTTTTTGGCTGGTTGTTTGCCAAAAAAAACTATAAAGCCAACTTAGTTGGGATTGTTGCCTGAAAAGATGTTGCTGTGTTGCTGAGAAGACAAAGTTCTGCTGAAGTATGGATGGGGTTTAAAAGATTCACGAAATGGATAAAAGTGTTTGGATACATATCTATGTGTTAAGAAGTTAAAGAAACATGAAGTTAAACGAGTTCAACATTCATGTTAAGGGAGGATTGGTTGGGAATTACAGTTTTCCTAACTTTAGTACGACTGTACATCTAGTTAGTATGATTGTTATAGTTAGTACTGACAGTACTAAAATTTTAAGTATGATCAGTTAGTTATTACCGATAGTAGAAAATAGTTTAGAAATATACCGTTTTAAGGATATGTATGAGTTTATTTTAGGAATAGATTGTACGCGTTTTGTATGCCCTGTTATGGTTTGTCCTTGGTCTATAATAGATCCTCTCTTGGCCATAGTTAGAGAATACGGTCTCAAGATATCTCATAGCATAAAATCTATCTCATTGTTTGGTAATCTGTATTCATTTAAAGCAGATTTAATAGAAGTTATTATTAGTTCTTCATTGTTTTTCTTAGTACTTGTGTTAAGATTCCGCATTAACATATAGTATTCATAATCATTGTT
The DNA here is from genome assembly GCA_026074375.1 of Tanacetum coccineum. Classification (NCBI taxonomy): domain Eukaryota; kingdom Viridiplantae; phylum Streptophyta; class Magnoliopsida; order Asterales; family Asteraceae; genus Tanacetum; species Tanacetum coccineum. Next base: position 39,543 of record BQNB010046042.1, on the reverse strand, counting down.
TCTATATAGTCAACTGTATTTATACATCTTGGCTATCATCCTTAATAGGCTGCAGAGATCTATTCAACAAGGGACTCACAAGAGGCAAGCAAAATCAATTTCTTTAAACACGCCAAGCCACATTTACACTAAATCGTTCGTATGAACAAAGAAAGTAATCTAATGCATTACAATGCATTTCCTACCACATCAAAGACAAACGGAGGCAATCGAAATCAATTTTGTTAAACACGCCAAGCCACATTTACACTAAATCATTCCTATGAACAAAGAAAGTAATCTACTGCATTACAATGCATTTCCTACCACATCACAGACAAAAGGAGGCAAGCAAAATCAATTTTGTTAAATACGACAAGCCACATTTAAACTAAATCATTCCTATGAACAAATAAAGTAATCTACTTCATTACAATGCATTTCCTACCACATCAAAGACAAAAGGAGGCAAGCAAAATCAGTTTCGTTAAACATGCCAAGCCACATTTACACTAAATCAATCCTATGAACAAAGAAAGTAATTTACTGCATTACAATGCATTTCCTAACGCATCATAGACAAAAGGAGGCAAGCAAAATCAATTTCGTTAAACACGACAAGCCACATTTACACTAAATCATTCCTATGAACAAAAAAAGTAATCTACTGCATTACAATGCATTTCCTACCACATCAAAGACAAAAGGAGGCAAGCAAAATCAATTTCGTTAAACACACCAAGCCACATTTACACTAAATCATTACTATGAACAAAGAATGTAATCTACTGCATTACAATGCATTTCCTACCACATCAGAGACAAAAGTAGGCAAGCAATTCCAATTTCATTAAACACGCCAAGCCACATTTACAATAAATCATTCCTATGAACAAAGAAAGTAATCTACTGCATTACAATGCATTTCCTACCACATCAAAGACAAAAGGAGGCAAGCAAAATCAATTTCGTTAAACACGACAAGCCACATTTACACTAAATCATTCCTATGAACAAAGAAATTAATCTACTGCATTACAATGCATTTCCTACCACATCACAGACAAAAAGAGCCAAGCAAAATCAATTTCGTTAAACACGCCAAGCCACATTTACACTAAATCATTCCTATGAACAAAGAAAGTAATCTACTGCATTACAATGCATTTCCTACCACATCACAGACAAAAGGAGAAAATCAATTTCGTTAAACACGACAAGCCATATTTACACTAAATCATTCCTATGAAGAAAGAAAGAAATATACTGCATTACAATAAATTTCTTCACATCTAAACACGGCCCAATTTAGTTTAGACATTTTATCAAACACCTTTTATGCAACTTTTTTAAACATGTTTTTATCTATTTTTTTCTACATTGATGATGTAGGTTGCATCACAATCAAACAAAACTACGATTTAAGTAAGAAAAAAAGTAACAGATTGATGCATTACATATTAGTGATGTAAACGGGGAATTTCTCACGTATAGTACTTGTGTCCAGTTTTAAAAGCAAGCAATGTTTCTCACCCTAAGTTATAAAATATTTAATCAAAACATGTAAAAGTGGGGCTATGAACTCACCTTGGAATAGTAGGGTAAAGAGTATACGTCAAAAAGTATGATCACTTGGAACGAACGGTGGTACACGGGTATGACGTAAAAGAATACGGGTTTCGACTCGGAACGATAACGGAGTGTGAATGATGCATGAACTTTTATTATTTATTTGGTAAACGTTGTTTATGGGTAAAAACATTAGTGATCGAGTTTTGTAAAAAGTCTTAGATTATAATTAATTGTATATATTATATTATATTAATTATATAAATATAATAGTATATTATTGTTAACATATACGAAAACGTAATGTTGTTGCAGTTCGGAACTTTACCCATCCCCGAGTAATTAGTCAAGACATTTTACTATTCTCGTTTTTCTAGTATTTTATAAGTATAAAGATTTTTATAAAATTTCGGCATGACTTGATCGTGTTTACACACTTTTCCAAAGTCGTAGACTTTAATAAAAACCACTTTCAAATCACTTTCAATTTACGAGTTATGATTTACAAACTTTATACGATCACTTTCCATTTTTAACAAATCCGACGAGTCATTAAAATCCTTATTGGGCTTTTAGGCCCAATAAGCCTAATTAGATGATCCAAAACGTTAAAGTTCTAATTAAGCAAACTATTACGTAAATAAACACTCAACTTGTCATAAGTTATCAATAAGCTCTCTAATAAGTCAAGCTTTTACCCTAAAAGACCATCGTGGGCTATTAAGCTACGGTTTAGGCCTTTATTGGGCGGTACCATATTATTAACCATTTTAGGCTTATTAGTATAGCCCGATAAGATAAAAGGTATCAAATGAGTTCTAGGTTATCAATAAGCTATCACAAGCTCATAATAAGCCATAACAAAATAAGCCGAACCCTTTGCTTAAGAATAAGCTTGGGTTTCAGAGGCTTCTTTTATAGGATGTAGGCTTTTGAGCCCATTAAGTCTTATTTTAGGCTTATTTGCTAAGCCAAATAAGCTTAATGCTTTATCCTTTCAAAAGTAAGCTAGAAATAAGCACAATATATTTAAGTTACAAGTAATAAGCTCGAACAAATATTTCTTTATGTTTTCTAGTTTAGGTCGTACCATATTTATGCCAAATAAGCTCAAAAGATCAAATAAGCTTTCCTACAAGCTTATTTAAATAAGCCGAAAATAATAAGCTATATAGTATTATTTTTTTATTACATAAAAATAACTACGATCACAAAACTATGGCTTTCTTATGTTTCTTGTCATATATTTCGAACCATAAGTATAACCTTTTAAGGTTTATGTAGTTTTAAAATCTTTGTTTTTATAAAATAAGTTGTACAACAAATGTTTATGCATCAAGATGTTTATGAAAGTACAAGTAAATCAAGAATTAAGAGACTTACAAGAAAAAGTAGTTTAGGTGATGAACAATGATTTAAAACAACCCAAACGTTGTTTAACTAACACTCGAATGATAAAAATGATCAAACCTTCAACAAGTCTTCAAAAGTTATTGATTAAAAATGAAAAGATATGAATTTATGTATGTGTGTGTGTATTTTCGGACAACAAACACAATAAGAGAGAAAATATATGAGTTTTGTGTGTGTGAAATGGGATATGAAGAATGTTATGAGTATGACAAGTTATAAGGCAAAACTTTACACACACAAACACACACTCCATGTGTGTGTGCCGTGGGTTATAGGACAAGGGAAAGAGGGGACCAATTTTACACGACAAACCTCCCGATCTATCGTATCTTCATGTGTTTGGTGCACTCTGCTACCCAACGAATGATCGCGAGAATTTGGGCAAGTTACAACCAAAGGCTGACATTGGTATTTTCATTTGCTATGCACCCACGAAAAAAACATTCCGGATTTACAACAGACGTACCAGACGAATAATTGAAACCATTCATGTTGACTTTGATGAGCATGTATAAGCTCATATCTTAAATAAATCACGATTCACGTAAGTAACGAAACGAATAACGGTATCACGGAAAATTATGAAATTTTGAATATTGCCTTGAAATATAAAAACGTGGCTATTGCCAAAATACTACAACGTTAGGTGTCCCGGTTCACTCCCGGCGACGATTCTCAGATAAAGCGGGAAAACTTCCCGGTTAAACATAAAAGTTAAACGAAACTTTTAAAAATTCAAATTATCGACCGGTAACGGCTAAAATATTGAACGGAAATTTGCGGGGTGTCAAATTTTTGACTAAAACTGAACCGCATCCGCACTTGCGGTTTCTACAAAAATAGAAACCGCACCACACCACATTTTTTGGTTTCGGTTTTGCGGGTTTTTTTGCGGTTTTATGGGTTTTAACCGCACCACACCATCACTTATGACTTATAAAAGTAATGTGGGTTTACGATGTTGGTTTTTTTGATTATAACAATGCATATATTTAATGTAACCACACACATTACTTATGACTTATACCACGTGTCATAACTAACACCTTGATGTGATTGTTCCAGTGATAGCTAAATCTTAGTCGCATTATCCAATACATGCAATCTCCAATCATACCTAAGGACATGCTAATTCTAACTATGTATTATCCTGGTAGATCCTCCGTTCTGGTTTGATCCATAAGGATAGAGTCCTACCTAACCACCTTATGACCTCAGAATCGTCGTGAAAATTAAGATGTTGTTGAGTATAAGATCGAACCATAAAACCTTTTCTTACTATTCAGCACATTGAGTCGATTAGATCATATTTTAATTACATTTCTCCCCTTATTTTAAATAATAAACACTTAGTTTTTGAAATACCTTGTGATTAAAATATGTCTTAAATATTCTGTGGGGAGAAAATATTATCAGCATGAATGGTTTAGAACATTTGATAATGTTTTGAATACATAAGAATTGACGTTGTTGATGTATCCAAAATCATTAAAACTTTGTTTTTCGAAAACTCCCCCTCAAAAATAGGACCAATTGAAAAATTGTGGTATTTTTGAAAACATGTGAGGGATGGAGTTGTTTGAACACACAATTTTGAAAATTATGAATTGTCATCGAGAAATTTCATAAAAATTTGTGTTCAACATTTTGAAAAACCAAATTTTAGAGTACTTCTCTTTTTAACGCTAAGGGAAGCGCACTGATACGTACACTATCTTTTTCTGAGCTTAAAAACATTGAATGTCTTGTAAGAACAGCCAAGACCGAGAAACTTAATTTTTCTCGTTGTTGAGGATAAGTTATAACCTCCATTATTGAAGTTCGGTTTATGTACTAGAAATTTACACATAAGCCCATTAGAAATTAGAAATTGACATATATGAAACTATTTGCAACTCTCGCTCTGAACTTCAATTTACACACCCGGTCAATGTTAATCGACATTTCTAAGCACTATAAATGTTCTTATTCAGAGAGACATGTAGAGAATAAAGATCTATTTGGAAATTATCTATTTTCTGAATTTGTATTTTCTTTTTTTGAAGTTTATAATTTTTGTGTTTTGCTTTTCTCACAAATATTACATGTGGTAATGTTTGAGATGATGATCAAGCAGTCCTCAATTTTTTAAACCTCCAGATCAGCTGGAGTCAAACATCTCATACCAATCCTTCTGACAAGATACTTAAACCGATCCTCAGGAAGGGCTTTTGTAAACATGTCAGCTAATTGGTATTCAGTTCTGACAAAATATAATTCAATTATACCATTTTCAACCTGTTCCTTTATGAAATGATACCGATTAAGGAATGTTTTTCTTTGTTCGGCGAAAGTTGTACGAGAGTTGCATGATATTCTATGGCTGACTGAGAGTCGCCAAAACAACGTTATTTTGATGTAGTTGAGCCATAATCTTTAGTTGTGTCCTCATACCACATACTGAGCATAACTTGCAATAACGCTATTACTCGTCCTCGTTGAATACAATGCATTGCAGTTTTTGTTCTTTGACATCCAACTTACTAGTTTATCACCAAGTGAACTGTATCCCCCAGAAGTGGCTTTTGCGAGTAACAATGCATCAGCATGATCAGCGTCTGAAAATGCTGTTATATATTAAGCCAGAATCCTTTTAGATACCAGAGTCCCAAGTAATGGTACCCTTTAGGTATTTAAAGATTCATTTAACCTTCTTGAGTGCCATTTTTGTTGTTCATGGCTTGATAACGTGCACGAATAATCATACTGCTTGCACTAATTCTGGTCTACGTATATGTCAAGTACATGAGTGACCCCATTTTACTACGATAATCAGATTGTCTACGGGTTCTCCACTAAGATTCTACATCAAGTTTGGGTTTAGTAGTCAATGGTTTACCAATGGAGAGACAATTGTCCATATTTGCTTTTTCAGAATTTCTAAAGCGTACTTGGCAGATTGATAAAAATACCTTTGGGACTAGTGGATCTGAAGTCCTAAAAGAATTTCATCTCCCCCATTAAGGACAATTTCAATATCTATTGTGCAATTAACTTTTCAATTCTTTTTTTTAAATATTAAGATTGTAGACCCAAAAATTATCATACAACGTAAATCACACTAGTAGAATATCCTCCCCTGTAATCCTAACTTGAATAAAGTTGGGTCAAGTGTACTTTATTAAAGGCCTTTGGACATTAGAAGTTAGAAAGTCATCATACCAGCTCTTGAAGTGTGCTTTAATCCATACAAGCTTTCCCCTCAAAAGGTAGACTTTTTCCTGGATTGATCTAATTAACGATCCATCTTGCTGACCAACATAAACCTCCTCTTCAGTGGCCCATTAAGAACTGCCGTTTCACATCCATCTGAAAGATTGGAAAAGAACTTGTTTGCTGCAAGGCAACAAAATCCGAACAGCTTCCAAGCGAGCAACTGGTGCAGAATGAATCTTCGAATCAATATCCTCTTCCCGAGCTAACCTTTAGCTACAAAGTCGTGCTTTTGTTGCGAATTACAGTCTGATCTTTATCCTTCTTGTTCTTCACCATAACCACTTTAGCTTATAATCAACTTGCCAAAATTGGTTTGTCCTCAAGTTCCCAGACTTTTAGTCTGTCGAACTGATGAAGTTCACCTGCATGCTTCGATCCATGACAAAATCGCCATTGCCTCCTTAATGTTCTTCGTTTACAACAAATACTCACCGTGAGCGCGAACATACACATTTCAGATCTGTGGCAAGCTGTCGTGTCTTGTTTGAACAGGCATGTTTATATTTCCAACGAACTTTTTCTAATGGATGATCTCAGGTCCATCGGTAATCCATACTATGAGTTGGAAGAAAGAATATACACGGTATTAGTCAATGTTGCTGAGAAGCTCACCAATTTCTTATACCTGTGTAAAAAAGGCTTATACATTCATCTTCTTGAAGACAATGCCTTCGGTAGCTTGATCCATAGTGTGTTTTCCTCCGCTTGACCATTAGTGTTGAGTGTAAATCCTTCAATTAAATGACTGAATAGAAATTCCAACCCTTGATAGTGACTAATCTGTCTTTTCTGCTGTAAGAACAACCTTTTGACAGGGGACAGGGTCAGATTTGTCATAAACTAACGCCTATTGTCTTGAGGAATGAGGCCTGAAGAGACATTTTCAACAGACATCTCTGTCGTTGTGGTGCGAGTTCTGAACATTTGTGATCAGACATCATAGTCTTTGATTTTCAACAAGACTTTATATGAATGGACACAACTATAAGCGGTTCTCTGTTGAAAACATGAAAACCCTTCGACAGAGTAGTAATATCCTAGCCATGACACAGGATCACCTTCTTCTTTCATCTATCAAATTTTCCCCCAACTCTAGTTATGTAACAAATGCAACCAAAATGTGAATATGGTTTTATTGGAAGGTTTTCCTGTCATTAATGATGTGAATATGCATCATCCATGAGTCGTTATGAATGATTGATCTGTTCTGAGTATAGCATTCGGATTCAACTGCTTCAGGCCTAAAATGATAATGAAGCTTAGAAGTTGAGAGCATTGTTTCGAGCACCTCATAAGAGTGCGTTCCCCGTCCTTTCCGACACGTCATTCTGTTCAGTGTTCAAGGAGTGGAATCGATGTTCAATGACTTCATCTTTGAAAAAAGCATTGAGTGGTCTTGTTCAAGAACTATTGCCACTTCAGATATTGTACACTAATAACTTGAGCTTGAAGATTGCGTTGAATCATCGTGAGAAAGTCTTTGAGAACTTCTGGTGTTTCATCCTTGGATCATAGAAAAAGAGTCCAAGTGTATCTTAAATAGTCATCAACAATCACCAGAATATATTTCTTCCATTTATGCTTGCAACCCGCATTGGACCACACAAGTCCATGTGAAGCAAATTCAGCCTTCCTTTGGAACTTGTGAACAGCTTTTGATTTAAAATGATCTTCTTTTTGCTTGTAACTTTATTTCACAAGACGAACAAAGTTGATCCTTGACATATTTCAACTTAGGTAAGCCTGTCATAATATCTTTCTTTGAGAGTAAGGTGATGTAATCGAAGTTAAGTATAAGAGATGTCTTCGAATGCCAAAACCTGCTTAGTTGTTAAGCTTAGCCATGACAACAGATATAGTGATTGAAGTTTTTTTCTTGAAGAGATATTTGTGTAAGATCGGATCCACGATTACCAGTTAGGCAAATCGTTTCCTGAAGATCTCTCACAAAACAAGTAGATTTCCTAAAAGCAACCTCCAAATCTGCATTACAGAATTGACCAACCAAGAAAAGATTATGATTGAGGCCTTCGACGTAATAAACCCATTTGATCGTAATATTTCCTTGATTCAGATCTCCTTAACCAAGAATTGGAGCAAATTGATCATTTCTAAAACGAACAGTACCTAGAAATTTCTCCATAAAATTACACAACAGCTTGAGATTGCCCGTTAGTGCTTTTTGCATCCAGAGTCAACCATACTGTGAATAGTTCTACAATCCAAGATAATAGAGGACGGATGGAACATTGGACAAATAGGATCCTAAGGAATTTGATATCCTCAAGAAATAGTAACCCTAGAGAAATGTCTATTGGGACTAATACTGTTGATACATCCTCATTCCTGATTTTAGGCATCCATAATCTTTTTGTCTATGTGTCTTTTGTTTCCATCTATATCCATTGACATGTCTTAGCTATCTACCATTTCCATTCCATGATTTGTATTCTCATACAACTCCTTATATAACTGAAGGTGGGGGGGGGATTGTGTTTTGAGAGTTAAGGGGGGGGGGGGGGGGGTGGGGGGGGGGGGTGGTTAGGTGGGGCGTGGGGGAAGGGTGCAAGGGGTGCTTTTTTTTTTTATGTTTTACTATGGGGGGTTGCAACATAATGTTCGTCTTTTCTCTTGGGTTATAGCACTAAAGCACTACCTTAGGCTTCTGAGTTCTAGCGTTCACATCATTCAAGTATATAGAAAACACAACATCATGATTAGAATTAAACACCATATTTTTCCACATTCAGCACAAACAACATTCACATTCTAAGTTCTGGATTTTTGAACGTCATTACACCATTACAAGACTTTGGTTTTCCTAGAAATACTTGAAATCCTAATGTGTTCTTCTACTTCCTTTGGTTAAACTTAACTTGACTATTGTTTGGCACAACCATACTTTAATCTGATAGCTCTTAATTGTGGACTGCTAACACTAGTATAGTGTTTTAACCTTGTAGATTTAGACACGTGAGGATTGTAATTCCTTAAGCATGAGGCAACTGTAGTGTCTAGTTTGTGTTGTGGTGTGGCAATTCTAATACATTCTTAAGTTTAAGCACTTTCGAGAGTATTTCCGCTATTTTTGATTCTGAGCAATTCCGTGTTGAGTGACATGTTTTAAAACAAACCATCCCGACACATTAGTTTTATAACTAACTATTTCGTTTGAAACTACTCATTTCATGGAGAATTTGAAAAGAGTCGATTTTCCCTAAAACGATGGTTTTCGGAATCCGTTGAGCATTTGGTTTTCGAACTAATCATATGTTTATCAAACTGATTTCCCAGACTTCCCTTTGCATTTCTCATGAGTTTCTATAACTCACTGATGGCCTATTTTTCTTTGTCTTGAATTGAGCTTTCAAATCCTGTATTTCATGATATTGTTCCACTTGTTCTTTAGAATACATTTGATCCTGTTTTCTTTACAAACAGAGTTTGTTTTTCATTGTTTCTTTATCATTGTTTAAAGCCAAAGTTCAAGAGAAGATCCAAGTGGTTTTCAAGTTTAGCAAAACTCTTTAAGCTTATTATGAACTTCTTTGTTAACAATTCAGGTTTGTTTTGAAATCTTTTGTGCAAGACATCACAATTCTTTGACTTAAATGAAGATACAAGCATGTAATTTAAGCATAAGCATTTAAAACAGACAGAGAATGCAAATATGAACAAGTAACATCTTTAGACACACACTCTTTCGAGAAGTAGATCATATATGTTTGAAAAATCAGCCTTTTTAGATTCAAGTTCGTCAACCTCTTTTTCAATGGATTTAACGTACTCATAATCTTCATGCATTTTGTTTTAAGTTTTCATGTTCAAACGAAAACTTATTCCATTTTGAGTTATATGGGTGACAATAATTAAGGTTTTTATCAAACTTCCATATCTTTAGCAGTTGGCACCAAAATAATCATTATTTTCTAGTAAGTTTAAACCAATCTTGATAACAATTTTCTCTAAAATTGATTGATGTTAATGTCATGTCCGTTAAAACTTTCTTTTTTTTACAATTGATTTCGAAACGGGTAGAAAGGCAACGTTTTAGCAATGTTTGGTTTGTTCTAACAAAACGGTTTTCTCGCACATGCGTCTTCCTAACTTCTTTTGCGCGATCCAACTGATAAAGATACTCCAGTGGGGTGCTGTTGAAAATTTCCATAAACACTATTCTAGTCTGTTTAAATCAATGGTTTAACATAAATCTTTATTCAATTTTGATCTACATCACATTGCCAAAAGTCATGGTTCTTCCCTATTGGGACAATCTTTTGCAAGATCAGAAGTATCATCATGGGAACTCATACAAATAGGGCTTTTCAGATTGATCTTTCTTGGGTTACCTTGTTTTAGCAATGGTTGGTCTACATAATATGTCGAGCATTGGTTGCTAACAAATGAATGGTCCTGAATTGACTGATTACGAGTGTAAACAATTTCATTCAAAAACTTAATTGTATTGTCATCAATCCAATCTGTCAATATCTTTTTCTTCCTTAACCTTTAAATCCGAAATGACCTTACTTTTCTCTTTGAGTTGACCTTCAAATTGTGACTTTGTTAAAAGACTCCTTTTTACTAACTCATCGTGTTTTTGATAACAACTGAAATTTCATAGGCGTTTAGTTTTTAACCTTTTTTTATGTCAATGACTTTACGAGCTCATTGTTTTTTTTCTAGAGTTTCATTTAAACTTTGTTTGAAGAATTCTAATCAATCGTCCGTCAATTAAAGGCTATGTACTTCTCAAGCTCATTCTGTTTGTTCTAAAGTGCAATAAGACAACTATCCTCGACAACTAGTAGCCTCCCCCAGAGCCCTACTAGTCTATTCAGGTTAGTTTTGCACTCCTCTAGTTCTTGAGTCAATGATGCTTTGCTTCTTTAATATGACTTTAAAATCATTTTGTTTTCCTCAGTATCAAGAGTTAAGTTTGCAATTAAATTAGCAAGCGCAGCACGCTCATCAACACATTCTGTAGTATTATTCTCAGAATGATGTTTTTTTTATTTTTTTTTTATTTTTTTTTTTTTTTTTTTTTTTTTTTTTTTTTTTTTTTTTTTTTTTTTTTTTCGCCCCATTGGCAAACACATTATTTTCATCATTGTTTTGTACCTGTTCCAATAGGCTTTTCATTTGAAGAGATTCCTTCTATGTAAGACCCTCCTGAATCTTTTGCCATGAAACTGTAAATTATGCTTCCGAAATCCTGTTCATCAACTCTTCATCCGTTTCCGCTAGCCAATTCAGCATGCACAGCTTTGTCATGGAACACCGTGCTCACTTGTTTGCAACATCATCATCTTTTCCTTGTGGATACAGTAGTCCTTTAACACGCTTTGGCTTCCTGCATTCCTTTGCATTTGGCCAAAACCTTTTGCAATTAAAGCACTGTTTATCCCATTCTGTTGCTTGATTGTTGGTTTTTACACTTCTTTATATATTTTATATTTTATTATATACTATATATATTTACGGTGTGAATACGGCACGATCAGGTATCTTCAGTCTTGTTCCTGGAGTTTAAAGAAGTTCGAAGGTTATTGTTGGTAGGTTTGTAGAGCTTCTTGAAATACTTTGCAAGGCGTGCCAAATTCTTTTGCATATCCTTGTCCCTCTGAGCTTGTTCAGGATCACTGTCTTCCTTAGAAACTGACTCAGATTGAGGTGTAACTGGTTTGGCGATCTCTTTGCCTTTGTGTCTGGTAGATGCACTTGGTCTTGTGGAAAAAGATTGCTTTGATGCTTGTGCATTTGATCTTTGAGATTTTGGTGCTTGATAGTAATGATCTGAATATGGTTGAGCAGTAACAACAAGTGCTAATGGATTTGCACTCTTGGCTAATCTCTCAAAACGGATATCATTAACTTTATTTTGATTCAGCTTTAGAATGTCAAACAGTTTGTGATATGAGATGGTGTCTATTTCCTTTGATTGCTTGACAACCGTCATAAATCTTGACCATTCTGGTTGAAGTTGTTGAAGAAATTAAACATTCACTTGCATTGTAGTAACTTACAAGTTGTTCCTTGTCAACTCATTCATCAGTTTGTAAAACCGTGAGTAATACGAATCCATGGATTCTCCATCTCGAGAAGTAAACTTCCCAAATTCCCAGAACAGATTGGTCTTTACATCTTGTACATTCAATGATTCACCCTGTTGTAGCCTTTCAATGGCTATCCACATCTTATTCGCTGTTTTACAAGCATCAACAGTGGAATAGATATCATCTCCAATACCAGTTAAAAGCAAGAAAATTGCTTCTTTTTCAGACAGAAAGTGTTCTTTGTTCTCTGGAGTCATGTTCAATACTGTTTCAATTGTTGTATGTTGTTGTATTGCAGGATTACCTTCCGTTGCAGCAACAACTTGAACTAGTACAGTAGATGGCACGTAGGGACCAGATAGTATGCTTTTTCTCAGTCCCCCACCATTTGGTTTCGTGTCAATGTACCATAGAAAACATGATCTCTATTGTGAATATCTTCCTGGTCTAAGCATTGGTGGATGATCTTTTGAACTAGCTGCCATGATATTGTTGTGCATTTGACTATCTGTTGAGGCTGTATTGACTGGAGTAGACATGATGAATGAATGGTTATAAATTATGAAGTGTGAAAGTTGTTGGATCTTAAGTGGATATGATGTGATTGAAGTTGTGGTTTTGTATGCAATTCACGTTCACAGGATTTTACACGTCTATGATTAAAACCGACAATGAATTAACGGGATTTTACAAAATCACTAGAAAACCGTAAATGAATAATCATTTGATGTTAATGGTTTATTTGTTGTTAGATTAGACCTTTAAGTCCTTGTTTATGGTTTGATTTTATGTTTTGATTAGGTTTAATAAATGTGGATTAAAGTCCGTTGTCCAAAGATGACCAATATGAGTTTGACTTATAATAGTAAGCAACTCGCCACCAAGAATGTAGCCAAACCATCACCTTGAATGAACCAAACCGCCACCTAGGTTTCACTAAACCGCCGTGTAAATTAACCAAACCGCCGCCTGTTGGTTGAACAAACCGCCCCCTAGTAAACTAATCAAACCGCCGTGAAAAGTGTCAAACCGTCGTGGTCTAAAGCAAACCGTCGTGTGTTTAAGGCAAACCGCCTTGGGTATAAGGCAAACCGCCGTGGGTTTAAGCAAACCGCCACCTGTTATTTTTGATTATTTTAATCAAACCGCCATTGACTTGGTCAAACCGCCGGCTAACTTTTTCCTTAAAATCTGGATCTTGTCTCTACTTTATGTCAAACCTCCACTTAGAAAATGATATTTTAAGCAACCCACCACGAAGAACATAAGCACGAATTAAGCAAAATCAATCCTTATGATCTTTCTAGCCACGAAACTAAGCTAGATACTTGTAATCCTAAGTAGGTATTTGAAGATTAAACATACAATAACATGTATTTCTTTGTGGATCTTCAAAAACGAAGCAACTCTTCACGAAGAACACCAAATAAATTCGAATCTTTTAAGCTTTATAATCGAGCTTGGAACTTGTAAATCACCTGTTATGGCAACAATACATCTTGTTTAACATGAATAACAAGAAACTAACAAGATTGACCAACCAATTAAGCCCAAAAATGCTTTTTGAGCCGTGGGCTTTTTTCAACCAAAATAAGCTACTAATTTGAGCTTATTAACCACACGAATCAATCACGAATCCACTGAGGCTCTGATACCAATTATAGGATCCCGATTAACATATACACTTCATATAACAACCACGAATTTGATCTAGAAAATAGAGACAGAAAGTGAGTTGATTTAGAAAGAGAAAGAGGAGAGAGAGTTGAGAGAGAATTTAGAAAAGAGAAAATGAAATATTATAAAAATGAAATCTACTTTCTTTTCCTTGGTGGAAAAGTTACTTATATACCCCGACACATTAAGTGACGTTCGGGATATTTGACTAGGACCCGGGCTCGGGTTTTGCTTGGGATTAAACCTGAAACATATACAATATTAGATTAACTATCGAGCCTGATTCCCGATACTTTCCTATTACAACGTTAACTAATTAATTGACCGAGACTTAAATACATAATGAACGAACTTCAAGTTCGACTCAATATTTTGAGGCTAACATGTTAGAATCATGTCCTCGTTTTGTCTATGGCGTAAAGGAAAGTGTTATTAATTGAACCGTTCGGTTAAAAGTTCTTTTATGATCATATAATTATTAATTGAACGAACATGAACAAAAATTTATGTTCGTTTAATTAAATGAACGAACATGAACACAAGCCTCGTTCGTTCATTTACGTTCGTGAACGTGGTTATATGTTTGTTTATGTCCAAATATCGTGTGTGTGTGTGTATATATATATATATATATATATATATATATATATATATAAAATTATTATATAATAAATATAAAATATTATAAATATATAGATTAATAATATTAAAATAAATATATATTATATATATAATATATATATATAGTTTAGATATAATATATATATATATAAATAATATAAAATAGTAAAATAAAAATATAATAAATCTAAAATACATTAGAAATGTGGCATTGTTCAAGTGAGAAGAGGCTAAATTTTTGCGAGGCTAATTTTTGTGAGAAGGAAAAAAGGGATCCTAACCTTCAATTCATCCCCTCCCCTTTTTAATCTAAAGGCTTAGATTAATCCTCAAATTACACTAGATATACTAACAGGGATATTTTTGTAATTTAACCTAATATATATTTATGAAAAACACACATAGTTCACACAAACCTGAGGTGAAAATTATTACGATTCTCTCAGACCAGAACCTATACTACGTCACATCCACCACGCCAGCACAACCACCATTACACCGCCCGATCACCGCCATTCAAACCACCGCCGTTCAAACCACCACTACACCGTCGCCATGGCAGCACCTAGCACCTTTCTGTCACTAATTTGGAGGTTATTATGTTAAAATTGGCTCTTCAAAAGGGTAAATTCTTACACTTTCATCATTCACAAATTTGTAATTGGTGTTCATTTTGATGATTGCTTGTAATTTTTGTTCGTTTTTGTTCATGTAATTTTGCATATCAACTGTTTGATGAAATGCCTGAACCAATATTGCGCAAGCTGTGAACTTTATTTACTGATTCATTGTTTTAGTAGTCTTAATAGTACTTACAATTATGCTTAATTAATTATAGATTTCGTTTTCACTCGACAAAGGTATAGGTGAACGACTTCAATAAGCACATTTACAATTACAAGTATTATAAGATGTGCGAATAACATCTTCACATGTGAAAATATACGTCTTGTAACTTTTTAAGATGTGTGAACAATTTCGTCGCATGTGAAAATATACGTCTCGTAGCTTTTTAAGATGTGTGAAAAACATCTTCACATGTGAAAATATACGTCTTGTAGCTTTTTAAGATGTGTGAAGAACTTCGTCACATGTGAAAATATACGTCTCGTAGCTTTTTAAGATGTGTGAAAAACATCTTCACATGTGAAAATATACGTCTTGTAGCTTTTTAAGATGTGTGAAGAACTTCGTCACATGTGAAAATATACGTCTCGTAGCTTTTTAAGATGTGTGAAAAACATCTTCACATGTGAAAATATACGTCTTGTAGCTTTTTAAGATGTGTGAAGAACTTCGTCACATGTGAAAAAATACGTCTCGTAGCTTTTTAAGATGTGTGAAAAAACATCTTCACATGTGAAAATATACGTCTTGTAGCTTTTTAAGATGTGTGAACAACTTCGTCACATGTGAAAATATACGTCTCGTAGCTTTTTAAGATGTGTGAACAACTTCGTCATATGTGAAAATATACGTCTCGTAGCTTTTTAAAATGTGTGAAAAACATCTTCACATGTGAAAATATACGTCTTGCAGTTTTTTAAGATGTGTGAACAACTTCGTCGCATGTGAAATTATACGTCTCGTAGCTTTTTAAGATGTGTGAAAAACCTCTTTCATACGTCTCGTAGCAGAAACTGTTTTCCAAAATTAAAAATTGATTATCAGATAATCATAAAAGAACACATATCCAAACACCTTGTTAAATGCAATTAGTTTCGAACTTGGGACTTCTCTTTTGTAGTGATTAAAATTCTAGAGCGAATGCAGGCCTTGACGCCGTTGTTTAATGTAAGTATTTGTTTGTTAAGTTGGCAGGAACGAACTGACCGATTGCTCTGGCTCAAGCAAATGCTATTCTGAGTCGTATTGATCTCCTGTGCGTGGTGATTTTGAAGTCCCTTTATTTCCCTTCTTGTATAAGAAAGAAGATATAGTCAAACTTTTATTTCAAACTTTGTACTTCAAATTTGCATGAATGATGTACATTTTGTTAATCGTATTAAATTAGTGATCTATGTTTGATGAAATTTAGTTAATTGTTACCCCTGATATAAGGTTTTTGATTTAAATCTGATGGATCTATATTGCAGATTGCTGGTGCGTCACTGTTTGGCATTCTTTTATCCAAGTATGAAACAGTAACATGCTTGAAGCTTGCTGTTGCGTTGATGATGTGGGCATTGCCTGTTGTGGTGATGAATTTGTAGTTCTTTATGTTTTTAGTTACATATGAAAAACTTCTTTGGGGATAATGAGATTTATTTTATCATATATTAGTTGGTCTCACGTGGCTGCCCAACAAGCTTTCCTCTGGTGTTCTTGATCGTGCTAAATGTCCACAAACATGCTGCAAAACTTCCTCGAGGGAATCTCTGCCACATGCTGATAATTTAGGTAAATATATAACTAATAGATATTTTCATTTTTCGTTTGTGTTTCTTCACTAAGCTTGTTCTTCTTGTAATCAGTGGATATCAGTATGGCTGCAATTAAACATAGGTGGGATGAATACATGCAGTAGCCTGTTCTTCCAGCAAGCCTGGCTTATGTACTTCTTTGCTTCAATGTTGTTTTGGCCCCAGGTGGTCTAATGACAGTATTTCTGACACAGCATGGTATGGTTATTTCACGTTCTTTTTCCAACTTAGTTTCAAAACATATAGTCAGGAACTCAGGATCAATCAGGTTCTTGTTTGTCAGTCGACTTTTTTTTGTTTGGTGTTTATTTCCAGCTCTTTTGAGTATTTGTTTCATTATAAATTCCGTGATTAGACGAATCAAAGTGTTGAATATCATATATCACACTTTTAAATATTAAAATCAACTGCTTCTGTATCCGCGTAATCCATGTTTAGGCCATTGAGTGCCAGAATATTACTTGACATTGCCCAACACTTTCAGATAATGCACACTGTACTTTTAGTATCACCTTTCAGTTTTGGCCATAGAAAGCAATGTTTCTTTTGTTTAAAACTGGATTTGTGTTTCATTAATATATCACTTGGTATTAAGGTCAAGCCAGGAAGGCAACTTTTTTGCATCTAGGACTTTAAAGCTGTTGAACTACTCTTTAAGTTTGAGAGAGGTGACAAGATTGGGGGGAGGGGTCTGATAAGAGGTCAACTTTTAGTATGGGTCCAAGCATGCGGTGTGATTGACCAAAAACACTTCTGTTCACCGTTACATATTCATTACATAGCTGATAATATGATAAAATAAGCTCACAAAACTAAGTACAATTCATACACATGAACTAAACGCCTCGTTACTTTCCCATTGCTTATGCTCATACTCAGCCAAACCAGCATCGTTGACTTTCCATGCTGTCTTCTTGGTCATTTGCTATAAGTAGGCTCTGATTTCCCCATGAACAACAGCGAGTATTTCTTCTGTGTGTCCCAAAGGAATGGTCCATTCAGTAAGAGTTAACGTTCAACGGAAAATAACAAATGAAAGCTGGAATCAATGCAAGTTTTTGTTTCCATCCAGTTGGTTTTTACGTCTGTTCTGTTTTTTTGGTCGTGACTTACGGGTTAATATGCTCACACATGAAGCTAAACGGCATCGTTGGACTTTCCCATGGCTTATGCTCATACATGAAGCCAAACAACATCGTTGGACTTTCCCATGGCTTTCTTCTTGGTAATTTGCAATCAGTAGGCTCTGATTTCCCCATGAACATCAGCGTAGTTTCTGTGTGTCCCAAAGGATAAAAATATAGTTACGTAACCATATTTGACACGCATACTTTTGCTAGAAGGTATAAATTTTTGGCAGTGTGATTTGCCCGTCATTTTTCAACATGTTACCTGCTTTGACCAACTACCAGACTTGCCCATTTTGGCTACTTACGCATCATATATTTAACAAAGATAACAGGTTATACCTAATATGCTTAAAAACTAATGAAATTATGATGGACTAAGACATAAGGTTGATCAATAGTTTTGGATGCAGGGGCATGGCCTGATGGGGTAAATAAGAAAAAAGCACATCAACGACTTACTCATTTCTTCCGTTGCTTTTATATGCTTAAACATGTACACATCTTTCTACCTTTTTTGATAGAGGAATATGGCTTTCTTGGAGAAACATTTATTAAATTATGGATTTTTTATATTAGTTTGTGTCTTTCTAACTTCCATCTCTTATTATTTTGTATCTGTTATGTAGGGGTTGTCATTTCAACCCATAACTTATGCACGGGTTGATTTAGCTTACATTATTTGTATTCACACAAACTAATAATATGAAATTATAAATGTAGGCAAGAAGGTTATTGGGTCAACCTACCCTAGCTCGACCCGTTTCACATCTTTAGAGGAGCTTATAGAATAATGCAGCTAAAATTCATATCATTGAATTTATTATGCAGATATTTAGTTAAAGAAGAGGACAGTAGAAGGCAGCAACTCAGTATAGAATGCTTCTAAACGACATCAAAGCTACTGCCATTCTACAATAATGTCATAAATGGATTCTCAAAAACAGGACGCCATCCAATGTAAGCTAAACCAATCTTTGCTTTTGTAACTTCATTTCTATAGTTTAAGTGATACACTTACACATGTACGTTCAATCATGTGTTCGGTATAGCTAATAATGGTTGCCTTAGATTTTAGCAGTTCAACAGTTTATAAATAATTGTGCCGCTCATTCGGCTGATTATAATGGGAGACATGTTGCGTTAATTGCTGCTCACTTGACATATAATCCACATCCCGTTACCTGTCATAGTATTTATTATCTGATTCTCAATTGGGTCATTGTTTGAGCAGTTTCTGGTGCATTATCAACAAAAGTTGGTAGATCCACATTATCGGAATTGGAACGTCCGTCCCAGCATCAAATGTTGAGATCGTGTTCTAATTTTCCTCGAGGAAAAACAAAAGGTACACAAGCTTTTTTACTAATGTAGAATCTGCTTGAATCACTTATGAGGGAGCAAATGTTTACCCTAGCTAGCTCATGAAAAGTAAGCTATTTTATTTGGTATTTAATAATTATATAGTAACAAAGTAAAAAGTCTGAAGTGATAGATAAGTCTATATAAAAAGTGATGTCAAATTGAAGATATTAATAATATATTTCAAGATATAGTGAGTATACATGGATGACAAACCAAAACACAAGTCCTTCAAGTTCTTCACATTGTCCTAATGATCGTGCTTAAGCCATTGGTGAAACAGAAATTGGCGATATTTCTTGTCTTTCAAACACACACCTATATATGCAACAGTACAAATGTTACTTTTTCGTTTATATTTGATCCGTACAAATAAATAAATACATGATGTGTAGTAACAGATAATCATACATGTCTCATACCGTTACTCAAACGGACACAAAGAAACTCAACAGTTTCGTGTAGTTCAGTATAAGCCTCTTTACTTCTCAAATACAGAAAGGATTAACTTTCCTATATCAGCACCGGGTAAATATAGTCAAAAACATCAAGTCCCTGAACGCAACCCTGTAAAAGAACTAAGCATTTATAGAGGCAGTATGACTCTCGTACTGTCCAACCATCTCCTTGTTGCATCATCGATTCAATTCTCAAACCATGTTTTAATATCTTGCTTTGTGAACAAATTCAAACAAAATTATAAAGTTCCAAAATTGAACCTTAAAGCTAATTTAATACAACATTAATATGAGGCTAAGCAAATCAAACCTTAGTAGTGAGTATAGAACAATGACAGTTGGGAGTGTTTTCATGTGCTCAAGTATTTTAGAGAGAACTTATCATAAATGCCTCTCTGTCATAATGCTACCAACTCCGAGAGTTTTATAAAGATGATAACAAGGAAGTTTGTAAAATCATAGATATTCTAGTAGTGAGAAAAAACCTGAGACAAATAGAACAAGGTCCA
Source organism: Tanacetum coccineum (assembly GCA_026074375.1). NCBI lineage: Eukaryota > Viridiplantae > Streptophyta > Magnoliopsida > Asterales > Asteraceae > Tanacetum > Tanacetum coccineum. Next base: position 19,094 of record BQNB010046042.1, on the reverse strand, counting down.
CATAAGTGTGAGGGGGACTCTTTGTTCTACCCTATAAATTATAAGCAAACACAATAATTATTGAAGCACATGCTATGAAACCAAAAATGAAAATAAATTGGTTATATACAAAAAAACATCATCCATATAAAAGTTACAATGAAAGGTATATGTATATGATACAAAATTCAGTACAAAACTGGATGTTCTAAACGTATACTTAAGAGTGTTTTGTAAATTATCATGATGGGCAAAAGTGTAAAGATTTAGATGTTAATGCTGGTCACTATAAAAAAGTAAAATGATAAGTGACAAGGTGAACGAAAACCGCCAATTTCTTTCAGGCCACATATTAGTTTCAAAAACCTAGAGTGGACCATATATATAATTATCCTTCCCGGAAATACCAGCAGTTTCTTAAGTTGATTCCTCCAAACCAAGTATAATTTTCCACACAGGCATGAATACGGTGGGATGTGTTTTGATCGAAATGAGGAGAAAACAATCTCTAACAACTGATAGGCCTACGGAAAAATTAACGATAATGATATGGCCCTATAAATCGAAAATTTTTTAGACTAAGAAGACCATTGGCTAGGTTATCCTCTCCAAATTATTGCAAATGAGTTATCTGTAATTATAGGATTGCAGAATATTCGCCTCGGGTCCTTTTGGAATTTAATGAACAACGAGGCTCTAGTTCAAAATTTGAAGCTATAGTCTAAGCATATTTATTTTGCGGATCTTGTCTTCATACTTCATGTTGTTCGGCCCCTTTAGGTGGTATTACCACGATCCTGGTTCCATTTCCACCTTTCCACTTGCCTTAAGTTGTTCCATAATCCCATTCTCTTACCGACCTTATAAAACTAATTCACTTAAATTTAAATATAAATACATTGATAAATTATTTATTCAAAAATTACTTATCCTGTACTTTTTCTAATCTTGAGAAAAATAGATACCTTCATAATTGAAAGTACTAACCCAACTCTTCAAGTATACATAAATTCTAGTACTAATCTTCTCATAACTTTTCGAGGCAAAAATACCTTAAACTTAATAGCTTAAGTTCCTTTTTTAGAAACTATATCTTACATATCACATGTTCAAGATAACTCTAAAGGCAAATAACAGGTAAGGTTCAAGAAATGTGTTAGGTGATATTCCATTATAGCCATCTTCCACCAACTAACTGTAACGTTATCACTTTTGAGGATACTGGTAATAACTACCTAACAGACGGTCCAAAGTAGTTTTCTTATTTTTGACTTAAATTAGCAACAAACTCAAAGTCAACCATCGTCAGTATAGAACCGCCATTGAAATCTAAGTAAAACCCCGAATTATATTAGTTAACTTATGACTTGAATTATGAAATGCTTACACATTCGTTATTTTTTCTATTTTTATGTCAAAGATACGTGTTTAACTACTTTACACATCCACATGGAATCACAAGGCCAAAGTGACATAGTCTTGCAAAGGCCTTATTTGAACACAATACGCGGTCTTGACTGGAAATAAGTAATCATTCTTTGATTTGTTTCCTCATTACATACACTCATTAATTCAGGAGTTCAGAGTTCAAAACCAAAATTAACCAATTTTCAGTGGACATATTACTTCAAAAACAAGAAAAGGAAAACATTGTTCTATCAATCATTGTAAGAATATAAACTTCGCTCTTGATTCATATCTAAAATTTCAGCACCCACAACATGGATAGAAAGATACTTTACAAATCCGCTAGTAACAATATTTGATTCCTATCTAAAATTTTCACATGTGAAGATACTACACAAATTCGCTAGTAACATCAATATTTGATTCCTATCTAAAATTTTCACATGTGAAGATACTTTACAAATCCGCTAGTAACAATATTTGATTCCTATCTAAATTTACGAACTTGGTGAAGATAACTTGCACATATCGCTAGTAAATCAAATTTGATTCCTATCTAAAACTTTCACATGTGAATATACTTTACAAATCCACTAGTAACAAAATTTTCACATGTGACGATATCTTACAAATCCGCTAGTAAGATCAAAAACTAATTCCTTGCTAAACTTTTCATTCATGACGATATTATGCAAACTAATTAAGTCGCTTATAACAATCAAGACCTAATTCGTAATATATACTTTCACATGTGAGATATTTACAATTTCAACAATGATAATAACTTCTAATTGAACGCCGAAAATTCAACACACATTCAATCACACTTAGTATTCACATCCGAAGAAAAACTATACATTTCATCAAACACGTGATGTGCATTAACAAACCACCATCAAAGGTACATTCACACATTCATCTACATCTATAATCACATCTAAAGAAAAGATATACACATTTCACCAAACATCTTACTGATAAGAGCACACATCAGATAAAAACAATAATATTCTAAAAATTAACATCGAATACAAACATCTAATTGATAAGAGTGTTAGATGTTTAACCTTAGCAGATGATCAATTTTGATACGCTAATGACTCAAATTGCAACATGGATGCGAACAATTTGACTATATAACCTTTTTATTAGTGCATGATCGGCACATTTCGAAGAGATCATTGCGCATAACGCACCGGAGATTAGGTATGTTTGATTAGTGTGTTGTGTGTTCATAGTGTGTTTTTTTGTTGGTTCTGCACAATTATCAATAAAGGGAAGAAAATAGATTGAGGTTTAGGTGATATTAACAAATGAGAATATCACAACAACACACCTCCTAAGGTTTTTCTTAGTGGTGAAATTAGAAAAAGACCCTCACGCTTTTTTTAGTTAAAAATGTACAAAATATTAATCAAATCTAAGGCCATAGATCTAAAAAAAAAGAGAGTTAAAGAAAGGGCAAGATCCATTCTTTTCGTTTGTTCTCACAAAAATTAGACTTCTCAGAATGAAACCTTGTCTATATTAAATATATATATATATATAATATTATATAATATATATATATAGTATATAAGTATATAATAATATAAGTATATATATTAGGTGATCCAGTGATAATTAAATTAAAAAAAAAGTTATTAGGTAATGTGACTAAAATCACACTTTAGATGCCAACACTTTCATTAATCATTTCTATTGCAGTAGAGATGCACCATTTTGATTTTGAACGTTAATTTGATTAGCGTGAGATTGGTGCAAATTGATTTTCATGATTTTGCACATGCAAAAGAACAAAAAACAAGAAAAAAAATGAAATGCGGATCTAATTAACGTATATGCGAGTCTAATTAAAATAAAAAACACATTACGAATAGCGGTTATAATGCATCTAAGATTATAGATATTCATCTAATTTAAGACGTGCAATCTCGAATATGCTTATAGTTACTTCTTATCCCTTCTTATTTAAGAAAACTTCTCATTTGAGATCTTAACTGCTAAACTCTCCCCTCTCTCTCTCTATCATTCTTCTCTCTCTCTATAATATGATATATCTTATATATATATAATATATATATATATAATATATTATCTATTATATAAATACATATATATTATAATATAATAGTATGAATAAAATAATTTGACTTGCTTCTAAAATAGGCAAACTTAGACAAAGAACACACACAAAAGAAACATTATAATATTCTAGCAATTTTGTGCTTGTTTTTATACTTCCATTTATTTTCGTTCGTTTATGTTTGTTTAACACCTTAATGAACGAACATGAACAATCTTATTTTCTTAACGAACGAACATGAACAATAATTTTCGTCCGTTTAAGTATTCGTGTACGTTCATTTGTTCGGGTAAACTTAAATGAACGAACACAAACAAGCCTATGTCCGTGTTCGTCCGGTTCGTTTACAACCCTAATCGGAGCGCCATTATTAGTTGCAAGATCAAGGGCAATGGAGTAGAATGCAATAGGGATTAGGGAAGTTCGGACTTCTTCTTTCTTAAGGTAGATGCAATGGTGCATCCGAATGGTTCAGCCATTTAGCCACTAAGGTGTTGATACTTCCAGGTCCAAATATCCCGACCCGTTCCCCCTTATCTAAACAGCATAAGCCGGTTATCAACTATTGTCATTAAAGTTACAAACATCCAAGTTTGCTTTATGGATCTCAAATTTCTACTGTCTCGAATCAAGTTTGCATTATAGTCGGTGAATCGTGTATAAAGGATCAGAATTTTCGATTGGGCATGTCTTTAGCCCATGAGTTCGAGAAGTTGAAAGCACAACTGTGAGTGTGTGTATGGTTTTGGTAGTTGCTGACTGAACTTAATACACGAATCGCAACCTTATAGATCATGCAACATTTCTTTTAATTAATGTTTACCCTAGGGGGAATTATTTATTTCTAGATCGTTAACAACTACTAGACATGAATCTGCACACCAGTATAGATTTCAAGTTGGATACATGAAACAACGCTTTCAATCTAGCTTCAGAAATCAAAGTGAATGTATTTGCTGTAAATTCAAATGGGTTTTGGCGAGACCAAAGTAAATTATATCTTTATTTATAAAATGTATCTTGTTTCAACATACAGATAAATTACAAAGTAATTGATTTTATTGATCCACTCAGGATGTTGTTCTAGTTTATCAATGTTCAACAAACACAAGATGTCCGGTTGTCCCGAATCATGAATCATGAAGATTAATTTCAGACAACAATGGCTCATTTGAAAAAAAGGCTTTTAAGTTCTTGGTCAATACCTCTCTAACTCCAGCAAACGACTCTGGCGTCAGTATAGCTTTGTGTGGAGACAAAACAACGTTCTCCAATGTATATAGCTCTTTTGGTACCTCTGGTTCATTCTCAAACACATCAAGACCTGCTCCTCTAATCTCCCTTCCAACCAAAAACTTCACTAGTTCGTTTTCATCCACGAGACCCCCACGCCCTATGTTGACTAGAACGCCAGTGTTCCCAAGAGCTTTCAAGACATCACGGTTTATAATGTGGCGTGTTTTGTTGGTCAATGAGCAGCAAACAATTAGAGCATCACTGTTGGTTGCAAGATCAAGAACCGTTGAGTAGAATGTATACGGAAGCTGGGCCTTTTTCTTTCTTGAGTTATAAGCAATGGTGCACCCGAATGGCTCAAGCCGTTTAGCAATCAAGGTGCCGATACTTCCAAGCCCAACAATGCCAACTCGTTTCCCCCCTAACTAAACAATAAAGTCGCTTATTAGTTTTGTTAACTTAAACATGCTGAGAAACAGTTTATGTCAATTTTCATTTACATCTCGAAACTTCAATAGCATGCTTGCATAAACTAAAAAACGGGTTCCCTCGTATATAGTTATATGAAGAAAACTAGACAGGAAAAACAAATATGGAGCACCTCTCAGAAAACGTAACTTTATCTATATTAACCTACATGTCCAGTATATTCGCCACCCCTTTTTTACAGTTTACAGATTCTGTTTATACTCACATCAGACTCATAATCATACCATCACCTAGAAACCAAACATGCTGATGATCCTCAATCTCCAATTGGTAAGAGGCGAACCATGAACCTCATGAAAATATAACTAAGCTTATTCATTCTCTCTAATTCAAGATAATCAAAGGCTCTAAACTTAGAAAGACTTAAGCTCAATATTCAATGGTTGCTTGGGATTTTTCTTACATATCAAAAAATTGCTACAAAATTAAGATATATGTTAGGAGCCCATTATAGAACATCATATAACACATCAACATTCTTCTAAGTAAGGCACTACCCAACTCACAATATAGCCCGCAAAATATACAATGTGGATTGATTCGTGATCGATATACCTATATATAACACCACAAGTTTAAATCCTAACAACATTTTAAAGGTAATGCTTTTACCTAAACTTATTATTATCAACATTTTGTTTCCTACTATAAATCCACAGTTCCACAAAGGGGTGCAATTCGTGTCGGATGTGGGTTTGTGTTTGTGGTTCAGAAAACTCGAACACGACATGTTTGAGTAATCCGGTCAGCTTTGTCAATCTTGACATTTTTACACATAACCTGAAAATGGCCCATTTAACTCGTTTATCTAAATGGGTTGGCAGGTTTAATAAGTGAGATGGGTTGGCAAGCTGACCCATTTAACCCGTATACCCATTAAATCAGCTGCAAACTTAAACGGGTTGACGGGTCGACCCGTTTAACCTATCCTCAACCCGAAACACCTCTTTAATAAATGAGTTAACCTGAACACCATCCAAAAACTGCTTATACACAACCCTAACTGTTTATTTTCATGCCGGTCTCGGGTCGTGTATGGGATTGCTACCCCTCATTCTACACACCAACTAAAGTAGGCTTGGGGATTTGTTGGCACAAGTTTACGAGCATATAGAAAATTCAATCTTCCTAAAATTTAACTTCGAAACTTCAAATTGACATGTGACATTAGTCGGACGTGGATATAACATTTTTCTTAGGGTCGGCGGGAGAGGGGTTTTGGCAAGGCAAAGTGTGCCACTTTGCGTTCCTAGCGGCAACATATCCCTATCTTTTGCCAATGGCAAAGAAAACAGAATTTCATTTCTAGCGGCAAAGTTTCACCATCGGCAATTTTTTTTTTTAATTTATGGTTACCCAAAAAAGAAAAAGAAAAATCGGGAATGTACTGCAAAATTTTATGGCAAGGCAATGGAAATGACCAAATACCATTGTTTTCGCATAATATTCACTTGAATAAGGGTTTTTTTTATAACCCGGGTGTCCGACTTAACATTGCAAGCCGACTATTCCCGGGGCCAACAATCCTTTTGGATAGCCCGGAGTCAAGGCAGGTGAACCTCCGTGGCCAATGGGGGATTAATTTTCTCCCCAGGGTTTGAATAAGGGTATTTTAATCATTATAATTTGGCTAAGGATGATATCCAAACTAAATGTTTTCTACATGGACTATGCCTGCATTTTCAGAGTTTTAGAAATTGCGCCTGTGATTCAGAAAAACCTCACGGATGGTTTTAGCAAGTTACTCTTTTTCTCATGTTTAAAAGGTTACAAGTTACAAACATTGGATAATGATTGTTATGCCTAAGTGATGGATGGATTAGACATGTCTTTTATGTCTCTGTATCACTACTAACAAACACATTATTATAAGTCTAACAACTAAGTACTAAGAACCTCAACTAACTAATAGTACACTTTAACTAACAAAAAGAAACAACTAATACCCATAAACTACATCAATGTCAATCAGGGTTCTAAAAGGTGCGCCATGGCGCCGCTAAGGTGTGAGGTGTAACCTCCACGTTACGAAATAGACCTAGGCGTCGGCTCTAGGCGTGGCATAAGATGATGCGTGAAAAGGTGCGAGGTGTGCCGCCTTTTTTAGGGGTTTTTAAGGAATCTGGTTATCATGTTATGCAGACCACGTATATGGGCAGGTAATCAAGATTTGGGCCTGGTATTTGGGATTTTTGAAAAAAATGAAAATTACAAGCAAGGATAGTTTATTGACTTTATTCCTTATGTATTACATTTTTTGTAAACTCGATATATATGAAATATGATAAATCTATAAATATTTTGTGCCGCTTTAAGTGACGCCTTAAAAACGCGGTGGCTTCGCCATGGCTTCTAAGGCCCGAGGCTTAGCCAAACGCTATTTATAACATTGATGTCCATACCTTAAATCTCAACTAACTAACTAACTAAAACACACTTTAACTAGCAAGTTACAACTAATATCCATAAACTACATCAATGTCAATGGCTATGTTTGTTTTATATAAGCTGCTAGTAACATAGTTATATCTCTATTTATTAAGTATATATTGTAGTAGTTATTAGCATTATGCATATGAGCGTTTTAACAAAATCCAAAAACTAAACAAGCATTATATTCTCAACGCTTCTGGGTGGGTTGTTTGTTTCGGCTTATATAGCAGGCTTATGGCTTATTTTGAAACTTTTCGGCTTATATAAACTCTCGGTGTGTTTCATAAGCTCACTTATGACATACTCTATATAAGCCGAAAAGTTTCAAAATAAGCAACAAAAAGAAAGATGAGAGCTTATGAAACATAAGCCCAAAAACAAATAAATAAGCGATAACCGGCCGAAACAAACATCCCAAACAAGCATTATATTCTCAACGCTAAAAGCTAAACACTTTTAACATACCGAGTTTCCAAGAGGATAGAAGCCATTTTTGTGCCACAAGCCAGTCCTAACATAACGATCAGAAGCCGAAAGAAGTCTATAAACATCTAACAACAACCCAATAGCATAATCAGCGCCATCTTCAGAAAAAGCATTACCAGCATTAGTAACCCTGATCCCCCTCCTCCTACACTCTTCCAAGTCAATACGGTTAACGCCTGCAGATGTGGCAACAACACATTCTAGAGATGGGTACTGACCCATATGGGCAGATGTAAGTGGGATTGGGCCTATGGCTAGTATCACACGGGCTGATGGTTGGTGGGTCTGGTGTGATGGGTCTGATGGTTCGACTGGGGTGCAGATGCCACTGACCCAGCTCAGGTCGAACTGGAAAGTGGGCACACGGTAAATTATGGCGATTGGGAGACTGTTGTTCTTGTCTGCCATTGGTTAAATAAATATGTTTGTGTTTGGTTTTTTAGTGGAGTTTGTATGTTTTGTGTTGGGGAGCAAACGTGGAGCACAAAGTTATTGGTAGTTTGGTCTTAATTTCTTAATTTTTTTAGAGTTAATTTCATAATTCGTCCCTAATGTTTGTCGGGTATAACGGATTTAGTCTTTTCGAAACTTTTTTAACGAATTCAGTCCCCAAACTTTTGACCCGTATCGGGTTTGGTCCCTTGACCACTAACTCTGTTAGTTTGACTGTTAAATATATATTTATAAAGCAAAATGACAAAAATATCCTTATCTTCAACCTCCTCTTCTATACTCATATACACCACTACCTTCACCATTATTCCACTTTCTGGTTTCGTTACTGAGAATAGCTTTATGCTATTCCATCAGCACAAAAAGAACATATACACATATAGACCATCGCATCTATCTCTCTCACTTTCCCCAAATCTCAACTCTTTTACATCTATCTCTCCATCTCCCCAAATCTCAAAACTCTCATTTTTTTTAAACACACCATGAATCACCACCATCCCTCGCCGGACTCACAACAGCCCCGACGACTTTCTATCAGAACCACCATCGAAACCCAACACCACCACCACTATAAAAAAATCGTCACCGCCAACCATTTAACCCATCACACCATCTGAACATTAAATGATCAAGTAAATATGTCCACCTCAACACCATTCATATTCTTTCTCAAAACACAATACATAAACACCATTCATATTCTTTCTCCCTCTCAAGAACCAAATCCGGCGAACCACAATAATCCAAAACAAAATCTGGTATCCACCAAGATCCGATGTATTTCAGTTTTAAAAAGCCAATTTATAGTGATGTATTCATAGATTTCAGTTACAATATTGGCTTTTGATTCGGTGGTTTTTTGATGAGAGGGTTTTAGATCTTTCTTTTTTAATAGGAGACGGACGGATCTGACCACCACCGAAGCAAATATAGTTCTTGATGAGTCGAAAATATGTGGGGTGTTTGTAACCATATTGGTTTTTAATGTTTCAGTCGCAATATATAGATCTTGGTGATGGAAAAGATGTGGGATGTTTGATGAGAATGGAAAAGATGAAAAATGAAGTGTGGTGTGTTCGTTGATAGGTTGCCGGAAAAATAAGGTGGTGGTCGGAGGTTTCAGGTGACCCAGAGATGAATGAAATATGGGGTGTTTGATTTGGTTTTATTATTAATAATAATAATTAAATAATAATAATAATAATAATAATAATAATAATAATAATAATAGTAAAAAAATATTAAAAAATAATAGTAATATTAATAATAATATTTTCACAAGTAAAAAATGGTTTTCACATCAATTATGATGGAAATTATTTCCACACTAATTACAAAGGACCCAACTTCTCAAAGAATTCATTTCTTTCTCTACTAACCAAACAATGGAAATGAAATCAATTCTATTTATCTTCCTCTAATTCTCTCTACCAAACATACTCTTAGTTCCAAAATCTATACATTCTATTAAAAAGAAGTTTTGGCTGAGATCATAAAATCGCCAATTTGAATACATGTCATCCAATGCAGCTATCCTTTGAATTTAAAGTTGCAATTGGTGATGTCATAAATAGATACTACGTATATAATTTTTTGTTTCTGGTATCAATACTATCTATTTTCTTTGCTTATTTCCGGCCATTATTTAATTTCAAAAACTTGCTTTTACCGATGCACCTTTATTGGAAACATGAAAATTTCTTATCACAATTTGAATTTTGAAATCCAATGCACCTTAATACTTGACCTTGAGATGGTCATATGAGATTTTGATTTTGTCGTCATCAATTATTTACCAAAGGTAACAAACCATTTTCTCTTTTACTGAATATGTTCAATCAAACTTGAAATTTGTATGGCTTTTTCTCTTTCTTTTTCTTTTGCAGATAATGATATTTTGTTGTCCAATACCAACTCATGAAACGGATATATGAAATTTATTTGGTCTCCAAGTTGCGTTTTCATTGTATAAGGTATATTTGTAGGTTGTTGAAAGTTGAAACAAATGGTTTAAAAAATACAGTTTGTATATTTGGTTCTTTTCCTTTAGATCGTGAAACAGGGTATCAAGCTACTGGAATTTTCTTTGTAGATTGAGCATACATATATTTGGTAAGCCGTTTGTATTTTGTGTCATATAGTGTATTTGATTACCGTATGGATTTGAAAGGGTTGGCATGCTCCATATTTTTTCAGTTCTTTTAGATGTTTTTGGCACAACGTATCATTAATGGTGTTTGAAATTTATTTTAGAGAACATTTAAATTTTTTTGCTTCAATTAAAATAAAGAACTCATATACCATCTTGTCAATAAAGTTTGGGTTATGTGGGTAGATATGGGGAGGTAGTCGTTGATTAGTAATAACAAAAACAAAAGGACATCCCTGTATTAAAGTTTGGATTATGTGGGTAGATATGGGGAGGTCGTCGTTTACAAGAGAGAAAAAAAGTCACTTGTGATTAGGGGTGAGCAACGGTCCAAAACCGGACCGGACCGGCTAGGACCGGACCGAGACCGAAATGGTCTAAAAAGCCGGACCGTGGACCGGACCGAAATAGTCCGGTCCGGGTCGGTCCGGTCCGGGTCGGTCCGGTCCGGGTCGGTCCGGTCCGGGTCGGTCCGGTTCGGTCCTCGGTCCGGTCCGGGTCGGTCCGGTTCGGTCCTCGGTCCGGTCCGGTCTTATAAGGCTTAATCTCGGGTTTTTGGTCGGACCGGACCGGACCAACCGGACTGAAGACCGAATTGGTCCAAAACCCCGGACCGTGGACCGAACCGCGGTCCGATCGGTCCGGTTCGGTCCGGTTTTCCGGTCCGGTCCGGTCCACCGGTCTATTTGCTCAGCCCTACTTGTGATTGTTTCTTTTGCACAAATATTTAGAATCTGAGGTCAAAATCATCGCTCCTAAACCAGATCATATAATTGGTTTTTCCTGTGAGCTCCGTGTTCCTTTCTTAGTATACATTTCTGTTATCTCAATTTTTAGGCTCCGGCTTACGAGAATTTGGCGTCTACACACCACTTTTGGTTCGGGTTGTTGCTTTTGTTGTTCTAATGATATTATTGCATTTAAAAAAATGTCATTAAGGTCAATAATAAAAGTGATTTTTTACTATGAAATCTATGCAAAACGGTCCAAGTTTTATATGGCGTCGGTTTTTCAAGGAACTTTCTATTTTCTGTTATAGTTTTAGGTTAAGGAGAGGGTTCCAAAAATATTTTGGTTTTGTTGGTTCCTGTAGCAAAATATATTTGTACTATCTTTCTGAAATTAACTACCATGTTGTGAATTTGCAGGTATACTTTATGAGACAAAGGTCCACTTGCCCTCCACCATGTAAACGTGTCCCTAAAAATCTTCTTAATGGTCCTTTTTTACATGGCTATTTAGCTGGCATTCTTGAGATAAACTGAAACTTTATGATAAATAAAAAAAGATGCTCGATATTTCATTGGGCTGGGTCATTAAGTTATGTGTTTCTTGGTTTTCATATAACTTTCGTATTATATGTTTAACATAAGATTTGGGCTTTACAAGAGTATAAGAAATTACACGTTGTCTCCTATGGAATTAATCGCGTTGCTCGACCTCTTCTGCTTTTTTTCTCCTCTGAAAATCGACTTTTATGGTTTAGAATTGAGAATATAATTTAGCACACTTAAAACTCGTTTTTGAGTTTTCTATTTATAGGGTCTGAAGTCGGTTCGATACGATGTATCCAAAGTCTTGGATTCAGCGTATTGAAGGTTTCTTGGAGTAGGGACCACGTTTGATATCTTTCAGAATATTTTATTCCCATAAAAAATACGTCGTATTACCCTTCCTGGATATGACATATTGGATCTTGTTTCCTTCGTGATCTTTAGTGAGTGCAGGCACAAATATGTCGTATCTTCCTTGATAGATACGGCGTATTGGTTGTCAGAACAGTAATCTTTAAAATTTCTTCGTTTAAGCTCCAGAATGCGTGCCTTTTAGTTAATCTTCACCAAGTACTCAATAATTACTGCAATTCTCAAATATAAACGATTAAGTAACAATTCTTTACAATAATTATACAAAATGGGTTGATTACATGGGATAAATGATAGTATAAAATAGATGTTATTTGATGTCATCAAATATCCTCCCACTTGAATCCTACTTGTCCTCAAGTAGCCTCTAGAAGTTTATGAAAATGTATCCCTAAGAATTTTTTTCGTTTAACCATTTATTTGATCTATTACAAGTACACAACCAAACACCTTACGAAATAGGAAGACGAAAACACTCAAATCACTCAACTAATCTATGTGGTAACATGTAACTAATTCACTCAATTGCTCGGTTGTGACGGGTATTCTATCATAGACTTGGCAAGGATACACATCTTCACCACTAGAGCTAAGGAGTAACAAGTTTATAAAGGTAAAATGAGTTTTTATTATAAGGCTTAGGGTTGATCATTCTACAATCTTTCACGAAAAGTACTACACCAACAAGGCAGCTGAAGCACACATACATGACCGTAACGACGGAGTAGCCATGTGTGTTCGATCACATCCTCATTCGAGTTTAACCAAGGGTTAGGATGAAGAATGATATAGGGTAGAGATCTTCTAACTTTCACCAATAGTAATAAACCAACAAGGCAGCTGAGACATGCATACATGGCCGTAACGACGGAATATACATACATGCTCGATCACATCCTCATTCACGTAAAACCCATGGCTAATTATTAAGAAAGGGAATTAAATTGTTGTTAAATAAAAATTTCGAAACAAATAGACTAGGTCCAAGATATAAGTTGCTAGACACTTTTTCCCGACTGTTACCATGATAAAGACACAACTATTTACAAACGTCTTGAGCATAGATAAAAAACAACAACTTAAGTTGGCGTTCTCGTAACGGTTAACTTCTCAATCATCCCATACTTTACAAACTTTTACAAGACAAGTGACGATATCTACTACTTTATACAATACTTTATATCACCGAATAATCGATCCTTCATATAATTCCTTCGATTTAAGCATTTGCGAAATGATTATCATCAAACTTTTCATCTCTCTTTTTTGTTGTGATTTTTAATTTTTTTTTCACTACACTATACTACGAAATTCGGTGTAATTTCACCATCTTCACGATCATAATAACTCCAGATAATTTTTTCGGTAGCTCTTCATTCTTCGGACGTACCAATAATTGCGTTGGTAGTAAAAATACACGAGTTTGACTACTTTATACATTCTCTTTTGCAATGTGCAAATTTATTCCCAACCATACCAAAGATAAAAAAATTGACACAAGACTCGGGAAATACATACTTTACACTTTAAGCAACTAGCAACTGATAAATGGACTTAATCTAACAGGGTAGGCTAAGGTGTAAAGGTGTAACGAAACAGATAGTTGGTGTACTTCCTAAAGGATTGACTCTATTGGTTGTTCTAGGGGTATCTTACTCTTAAGATGAGAGTAAACAAAAAGTTTATACGGGGGTTAACTAACCAGTGTAGTTAGTTAATAAAACAACATGTATAGGCTTTTTAGGTGTAATCCTAATAATTTACCAATTTAAACAAGTTACTCCATCTAAATCCATAGTATTTATTATTGTGGTCTCGAATAGATATACCAAGCCAAGTTCTAAAGTCTACAACATCACCGGCACACTCATATTTTGTGGAATTTGGGTAAATATTTGAAAACGAATAAGGTTAAATCCTCACAATATATAACAAGGGTTATTGTGTGCGGGTTATGTATCAAGTAATTCACAAAAGTATGTTTGATTTTTTTTTAAATTTAAGCATAATTTAAGCATTTTATTGTGAAAAATAGGACAAGTATCATTCTAATTCCCATCCTCCCATTTGAATTATACAACGTCCTCGTTGTATGGATACTACCCTATATGAAATCACCTTATACATAGTACATAACAATCAATTATAGTCCAATTTAATTATTGATTATTGGGAAAACTCCATTTGTAGCCCAAAAAAAATAATAATTCCAAAATGCAATCCTATCCCAAAAAACATTAATTCATAAAATTGTCCCAGGGCAACTTGGCTTCTAGGCAACTAAGAAAGAATGTGCCAAGTGTCCCGTATATGTAAGGTATAAATACGTAATATCATTTAGGGCAACTAATACTTTTGGGACGAATTGTACTTAGGGCATCTGGTCATTTAGTAATTTCACCCTTATATTTTATTTCAAAAATCACTTACACAAAAGTACATTGTACATGGAGCTACTTGTACCATAGGGCAACTTAATTTTTTTTGTGCAACTTTATATTTTTGAATTTATTATTTGAATTTGTATAATAAAAAAGATAATTTAAAATTTTTATACACACTTTACTGGGTGTATATTTGTTTTGTATACATTCTTCGTAATCTCCCGCACTTCCATCTTCTCCATATACTGTAGCCGACCTTTCCTTTTCTCCATCTTCCCCAAGTTTTCCATCTTCTCCCGCTCAATACGTCTGTTCTTGTAATCTTCGACCGGCACATAAGGAAACATTTATACGACGAAATTAAAAATGTAATAGAAACGCACAATGATGAGCACTATTTTGGAATGAAGAAAGATCGCATGTATGTTCCTACATATACGTTGTCTGGCTTTGTTTTTGCTTTCCAGGTAAACCATTGTTAAAGATATATTGTAAATATTTAGTTCCCTTGTTAAATTTAAATGTCGCTATAAGTTTTTAACTATAAGTTGGTATATTATGTAGGTTTGGATCTTTGAGTCATTTGAAAGATGTAATTGTTGGTGGATTAAAGATCCAAAAGCTATACCAAGAGCACTTGGTTAGTCGAAAAAGTCTATCTTTAAAGATCTGATTGTTGTTACCTTTTTGCAAAGGTTAGAGCATTTTCCTTTAAATATCATTAATAATAGGATATAAAAGGTATTTGATTAGTACATCTCATAAATTATGTGTAAAATATATATAGGAGTCTACGACAACTACTGATATCAGGCCTATTATAGCTGAGTACGATTCATCATGGTGGATACGCAGCCCTGTTTTTTTCCGACAACACGTTCCAAAGGCTCTGGTCATAGAACATCATAGCCTTTATGAAACATATCTTTTAAAGTTGGAGAAGTCACGCAAACGTGCACATTCAAGTTTCTGAGTATCATCTAGTGTTTGCACGACTGATATCATTAGTAAAACAAATGGCTTAAGGATGAAGTTATTAGTGACCTAAATGTCCGTGTTTTCAAACTTGAGACTATTATTCAGGTTAATGATCCAGTTTTATTTGAATTTATTCCCACTATAATAGCCAATCTTAATGTTTTTAAATACTATTTTATAATATTTGTTCACACTTTGCAAGTTTTTGCACGTGAAAGAAACAAAGAATATGGGGTATAGTTTTTTAATTAGTTGTTTTTACAAGTGACATTCATTTTTTAGTTGTTTTTCATATATATACTAATTTTGCTTGCAGGTGTTGCATTTTAATGAGGAATTTTCCAGTTTGGGCCGTGACTTTATGGATTCATTAAATATCTTATTCCAGGATTTGATCCAGCCACACTATTCAGATAAAGATATTTCTAATGTAATAAACATTTTTGTTTTAGAAATTTAAAATTTTATAATTAACAATATCTTATAATGATTTTCTTATTAATTACAGGATTTTTTTTGTTGAAGATGAATTGAGATTGTGTTTGGAAGATGAAGAAAGGATGCTTTTGAAACAGGAAAAGAACATTATAGAAGAGCAGAGGTTTAGGGTGGAAGAGGCTAAGAGGATGAGGTTGGAAGAAGATAAATTGTTACAGATTGCGGAGTTGAAAAAAAAGGCGGCATGAGTTTATGAATTCAACTCATGTCAAAAGTATATTGGGAAAGTTAACACATAGCAAGAGGAATCATGTTGATATTGTGCCTGGGAAAACAAATCCGACAGTAAGTTGGGTTAAGATAAATAAACACCATCAAAACGTAAATGATCCATCTTTGTTGGATTTGCTCAAAAAAGTGAAATCACGGGTTGAGGTATGTTTCACCATAACTGGTTTCCTTCCATCATGTGTAGCAGCTTATATATACTTAAAATCTTTCTGTAGGATCTTTCATGTTTGTTTCATTTATTAGACACAGTTTGGTTGACTCTCGATGTTGAACGATTTATTAGTCAACAAGGGCATGTTAAGTGTAAGTTTCCATGGAGCGATGATTATACTGTAGGTCGGAATTTCTGGCTAACATTAGCGTGCTTAGACCCTTGTAGAAAAGGTTGGCTAAGTGAAGAGGTTAGTATGAATAGAAAAACTAATTAAACTTTTAGTTATTATAAACTTAAAGCCTATGGTTCTTATAACGGTAATTTGTTTCTCTCATTAACAACACATTAACTTGTGGGTCGATTATATGTGGCATGGGAGACCTGATAATGCTAACTGGGCCATGGCCAGCTGTTACTTTGTTCATATACTTCTGCAAAACAACACGCCTTTGTTTTATGCCAGCGGTGATAAGTATGCCACTTCATGAAGCGATGTTGATCAGGTAATAGTTTACTACTACGGAATTTACTGAGAGTGTTTATTTTGATACTTAATCCTTTATATTTTGATTCTGCATATCCCTGTCAAAAGGACTTTAGTTTATTGAAAGCAAGGGGTCTAACCCATTTAACAAAGTTTTTTGACCCAAACAATTTTTTTAAGGACCTATAATATATGCAATCCTAACAATCAATGTAAACGTTGTAGGTGTTTTTTCCCATTAATAAGACGGCTCAACATTGGTGTCTTGCCCAGTTAGATATATTGTCCGGATTGGTCACTTTCTATGATAGCGGAGACACGTATGACTATGAGTGGCGTGATTGGTATGTTCGGGTTCATGAATGTTTACAGGTACAGTTTATATTATAATTTTATTATATTGTTTAGTCCTCTATGGTTTATTATACTTCCTAGCTTTTGCTTAATCTTGAAAAAATCACATACAAATTCACCAATAACCATAGGGAAACTAAAGTATCCACAACCTTGGTTTTCAACTAAGTTCAGTTCTATTCTATTTGTTTCCAACTAATTTTTGTTCAAGTAAGTATAATTCCCACAGTAGCATTGGTTCTTGAATTAATATTAAAATAGTATTAGTGGCCAAGAAAGGTTTGACCTATTTACCATGTCTGCCAAACTCATTTCATTCCTTCTAATCACAATTAATGATTTTTTCCATTTTGGTACTTTTGATAGTTACCACTATTGACCCATATACCTATCAGTTAATTTTTATTATTTCTCTATATATTGATGCACTACCTACCCTTTTTCATAACACATTCCATTCATAATCTAGACACTAAAATGTCTCACCTTACTCGCCTAGCAAATTCTACTAACTCCGTACTCGTGAAAGACATGATGATTAAGTTGTTTGAGATTGACAATGAAAGGAATTTTAGGGTTGTTAGAGAAACTTATGTAACTTGTTAAGAGTTCAATGTCCATTGTCAAGAGAGGCGAGAACAAATGATTAAGATGCAACCCTTTTTGCATGTGTCAGTTATTCTTGCTGACTCTTACAATTTGCTAAAGAGCTTCAGGATTATGGGTTGGAGAAATGTAGGGAGTTGATGAAATCAATAAGTGAAACTCAACTCAAGGTCTTGAAGAAAATATCTTTCATTGCTAAGTTGTGTCGTCAGTAATTGTCTAGTCATGTTATGTTTTGTGCTCATTATCGCCATATGTCAAACTCTTATTGTGTGTTATAGTTGTTAAGGTTGCAGTCTTATGTTGGCAAACTTTTCTTTTGGCTTACTTAGTTTATGTTGTCCAGGGTGTCCTTATGGTGAACTTGTAATGGTTATGTTATTAGCAATGAAAGAATTTGCAGTTTTCAATCTAGTTTGTTGTCTTCATTATTATTTTCACTAAAATGAACCAAAAAATGAAATTACTACTTTGCAGTTGAACCCGTTGTCTAGTAAGGTTTTGTTCTAAGTTAACTATAATATACCATTACATTAAAAACAACAACGTGAACTAAATTTTAATGCAAAAACTATCGATGTATTTACGTCAGTCTATTCGACTTACATTAGTGTGGATTAAATTACAGGAGCGTCTTCCCGTTATTCTATTAGGTGCTAAAGTATTTGATAAGAAAAGAATAGATCCCACTAATTACTGCATAAGGTTTAAGCTTGCGGACAGTGTTCCCAAACAGGGTGGTATATTTGGTGATTGTGGTGTTTGGGTTTGTATCTTTTTATATCAGTTGGCGCATGGTTTATCTTTGGATGTTGAAGATACTTTTGACGTTGCCCTGGTATATCGTGAGAAGATGGTTTGTTTTTATTTTTCTCATAAAATTGATACAATTTAAATAAATTGTAATTCAAATATTTAGACAAATTAATCTTTTAAACTTCTGAATTTAATTGTTTGAATATTGTTAGTGCAAATATTACGATATTTAATCTATACGATCTCTTTATGTTTTGGTGATGACAAACATGTAACTTGTAA